>VWZO01003026.1:125283-172224 GCA_013396975.1 Bucco capensis | reverse complement strand
ACCAGGTTTCAGTAATGGCCACTATGTCATAGCTTTCCAGCAGCACAGTAGCTTCCAGCTCCTCTTGTTTGTTTCCCATGCTGTGTGCATTCGTGTAGAGGCACTTCAGCTGGGCAGTCGGCCATGTCACCTTTCCAGAGAAACATCCCTTCATTCCCTTAAGGTGTTTTCCTGGTGTTTCCCTGTTGGCTGCTACAACCTCAGAAGCCACTGATTTAAGTCCATGAGTCATTGACTGTGCTGCATAGTGGTATCTTCACACAGTGTTCAAGTGGTATCTTTCAAATTCATTTAAACCAAATATAGAGCACCACTACATTGTGTTTCCTTTTTATTTACTTCCCCTGCTTTCTCTGTTCAGAGAAATACACATTTAGCTTCAGTCCCTTTAGGGCACAGCAGTTCCCACAGTGAGGGATGCAAATAGCCAAGTCTTCACCAACCAGAATGACTCAAGTCTTATTTTTGCCAACACCATTCTCCCTAATGAGTTTTCTGAAAGCGTAGGGCCTTTGAAAATATATTTTCAGTACTTCCCAATGGGGTTGCATTCTGTATTTATCACCAATGAAGAAACAGTGAAACTGAGGTGAGTACAGTTGTGGAAACCTCCTTACTTTGTTAGAACAAGAGTCTTTACTGGAACTTTTAAAAGAACTTGGTTCAATTCTACACATAATTCTAGGAATTAAGAATCTTAAGCTTGATTTTATACCACCTAGTATGAAATGTATATACAGTAAAGTACTATACTATAGAGAATACTTAAGACTTTCAAAATTTAAAAATTCATTTTGCTGAAGTGTAGTCTGCAATTTTTTTGGAATCTAGGCATATAATTGAACAACTTCTGAGTTAAAGTTACAACTCATTTATATAAAAGACACTGACACTATAAAAGTGGCAAATCATTTCAGTGCCAATAAGAACCATATTTTTCCAAGTTTTCACACAGAAAAAATTTCTAAGTCATGTAACAGTCCTAACTGAAAACCAAACATTTTCTGATTTTTATTTTCCTAAAGTCCTTTGGTTTGACACCTAATTTAATTCCCAGAGAGTGAGAAGGGAATATTCTGCCTTATTACATTCTGGGATCTTAAAGCTCAGCATGTTGCTAACATCCATGAATCATTGGAAACAGGCCTTGCATGCCCCCAGGCACATTTTTTTTTCCTCACATCTTGACTGCATTTTCTCAACTGAACTACCCCCCCCACCCATCTGGCAAAAGACAAAAAAGCTCAGAGGTATGCTCCTATTCAAAGACTTTACTTTGTAAAGGGAAGTCACTTTTAATTGAGTTTCCATTTCTTGTGACATCCCCTGCTCCGGTCTTCCAAAGAATCACTGAAGTTTTATGTTCTCTGATATGGGTGCCCTTAACAGAAAATTATACATAGACCAAGTGAATACACAAGAGAAATATTTGTTTTCTCTTGGCTCTAAAACAATGTGAACAGGGAGTAATCAGAGGATGTAGCAAGTGAGAAACAATCTGAATTCAAGCTAAACTCAAGAAGCAAGTTTTCACTAGTATTTAAAGCAGAGAGAGAGGAAAAAAAACCCCAACAAACCATGACTAACCTTTATCCGTACCCTGCTGCTCCACATTTGTATTTATTGGTCTCTTTCCTTTCAATTTAAACGTTCCTCCCATTCATATTTATCCACAAATTTTATTTAAAGGAAGAAATAAAAAATATAAACCAACACTAGAACCTCACCTGTAATTATAACTGTTTAATTTCATTTCTTACCTTTCTTAGGAAGAGAAGCAAGCAGCAGAATTGTTGACAAACAGTAATATCAGAAGTAATGCTTCTATTTTCAAGGTGAAACCAGTTTCCATGTAACTACTTATTTTCAATCAAATACACAATGCCAGTAACTATTAAATTCAGCTATAATTAACCATATGATAGCTTTGTAAAATTCATCAATGTAATTAAATCTAGTTTGGAAACACAGGTAAATAACAATAGAAATATATGAGGATGGAGTGATGTAAATGACTTACCATCTGACATCAATGAATAGCAACTTTCTCAATAGGGATTCTTAAGTTAATTCTTCTTTACAACTTAGACTATTCTCCAAAGCATCTGTGCTACTCACTTCTGCACCAACTTCCAGACCCAGCAAGGGGAAAAATCTCATCAGCCATCAAAACAGCACTTCATACTCCAGATGAAAACTATCAGCAAGCCAAGAGTCCCATTCCCGAAAAAGAGCCATGCCTCCTAAAAATGCTGGGTAACCACTCCCTTTTAGAAAGTATATTAAAAAGTATATTGACAGGTACATACAATGTACCTCAGCTCAGAGGAGCTGAGTCAAAGGCCTTGCTGACTCACCGGCACTACATTTCAAACAGAGGCAGAGCTGCCCAGCTGCAGTTGTCCAGCTGCTGGCCTTCCTTTGACAAACACCTTTTTCCCTTTCTGCTAGACATGTGTCATTTCCACTGCTGCGTGCCAGCTGCCCACCAACACCAACTGCCAGAACGGCAGTGGGGGTTGTACCCAGAGGGCAAGGGCTCTCTGGTGAGAAGAGCACCGTCACCCCAGCATCACACTGAGGGTGCCCCTTGCACGGAGATCCCAGCCCAGGCTGGTCCCTTGGCAGCTTCCCCTCAAGCCTGGACCAACCCAAATCCTGCTGGTTACGAAAACTGCTGATAAAGATTGTACTGCCAATTTGCCGTGGCCCTCTGAATCTTATCTAGGATTAAATACAGCAAAAGGTTTGTAAGGAAAGTGAACTTGAAGTGCAGAAACCACGCAATGTGTTGAAAATTGTGACTAGGTCTTATTTATACACACACACACAAATTTGTCTTAGGCACATACAGACACACACTCATAGATGATTTTAAATGTTAGGCCTTTAGAAAGACCCCTGCACGAAATTTTCTAAAATATATTTTTAGTTCTATTTGGAAGGAAATTAAGAAATAAAATACTTTATCAAAGATATATATCTCTGTGAGTTCAAAAGCGGTAAAATAATTCTGAGATGGAGTGCCATAAAGTACTCCCACACTGTTGTAACTCACTGATACTCTTAAGACTTTCTCATCTCAGGTTAAAAATGTCTTGATTTCTTTCTCATGTGAGCAAAAATGGCAATGCTGTTTTGGAGCACTGGAAGGGCACAAAACCACCAGATGATGGTGATTGTGGTGATTTTCAATAGCTTCCCCACACTCCTTTACTTTCATTAGCTCACTTCTTGGCCTCAGCAGTTCCTGTGTCTGCAAAGCAAAGTTGCATTCTGGCAGCAGTAGCACCAGATCCTTGCAGTCGCTATAGGTGACATTTCTATTTGCAGCTATTAAATCAGGCAATTCCTGGAGGGTCTAGTTCTCCTGCACTTTCAGGAGGAGAAAGAGGGCCTGATCTTAATATTACAGGGAGAAGTAGATCAGGCTAGAGCCTCATACCATCCCGACCCTACCAACCATCTCTGCTTCTTGTGGAAAGAGGAATGAAGACTGAGATTAAATGAGATGCATATAACAAACAGCCACAGTCCTCAGGCTCTGGAACATGGATTTACACCCACATTTATACCCAGTGGCAGTGGCCCTGGGGCTAAAGTGAGCAGGAGCAGCCTTTGCCCATCGGAACACAATACCAACTGTCCAAGGAGCATGAGAGGCTGATGCCAGAGGGAAAGAACAGTGAATGAGCTGAAAGGAAGGCGCAGGAGGGTTGGGGGCTGTGCCCCACACCTGCGGATCCCTGGCAGGAACAACATGGGAAGGAAGCAGGAAACATGCTGTCTGTTGCCTATTCTTTGGATTTCATTTCAAGTCTTGAGAATCTCCTGTTTTCATTAAAGGAAAGACACCCCCCTCTATTTACTTCTTCTGGTATTAGAGAATAAGATTAAAGTGGGAAAACTTTAAATGGCTCCTTACGCTTCCACAAGGTTATTAAGTAAATATGTAGACTTTACCAATCTATTTTTAACCTTGTGATTCAGTCCAATTCAAGTATTTCAAATGTTTGTATATGGCCACACAGGGAATAAATCCTTCTTAACAAGACTTCTATATGCTTAATGCGTGTGTGATAATTTTGTATATGAGTAATGACAAACATCCAATTAGACACACACATGCACTCAAAAAAAAAAAGGCAAAACTACCCCACACTAGGAAATCAACAGCAGAAAGGGACAAAACCCCAGTATACACTGCAAAATTCATAAGTAGATAGACAGTAGTAGATATAGAGAATTTTTGGTTTTCAAGGTGATCGATTTCCCCACTGAAAGCAGAGCTTTATAACCTCTGCCAGAAAAAAGGCTTAAGCTTCCAAACATAAAATATGAACTGGTAGTAAGCCATCAAATTGACTGTCTCTCTCACCTTATACTCAATGAAAATAACAGATGAACAATATATTTTCCCAAGGAAATTTTATTGCTGTCAATCTTATGAAGCGCACTGCTGAGGACAGTCTCACTGCATATACTGCCTCTGCTATGCAGATGTGGGGACAACAGGCCTGAACTTCTCCTGGGGCCACACAAGATCTCCCTGGAGTTGAACAAGGTAACCTCGTGCCAGTGATTCTGCATGTACCCTGTATTCTCCCAGTGTGGGCTTCCCTCCATGCCATCTGCATCTCTGTGTCCCAGGTACCTGGGTCTGTAAGCACAAGACATTAACCCATGTGTGACCCTTTTCCCTCCATTGTTCCTCCATCCCTTGATCCTCACTGGATGCTGCAGCCTACTCTGGACACCACATTTGTGTGTCCCCTCATCTTCCCCCTCCACATCTTATGAGGACGCTTTAATGTCCTCCTGTACCAGGACCTCTGTCTTTTTCCATTCATCCCTCTTGCTAGATGCCACTGTCAACTCTTGCTTCTGCATTTTTCCATGTCTGTCAGACAAAGATTTTTTAAAGCATCTGACTTGCCTGCCAGAGTTCCTCATGATTACTCCTTCCCTCATGCATCCTGTTCACCTTGCTGCCTGTGCTCTCTGTTTTCCCACTTCCTGTTGCAAGAGAAGAGCACTTGTGGGTTTCTGGGTATGGGGTTCTCAAACTATGTTGAGAAAGTAAGTGGGGAAGCTGGTTTGCTAGTTGCCATTAATTGATAGGACTCTCAGCCATTTATTTATTTGTCAATAAAGTTACTCTGTTATCTATTACCTCTCAATAATGGAGAATTAAACGTGGTTCCCTTTAATTCTTCCATTGTCAGTTTGCTTGCTTCAGGCCAAAACCCCAAATTATTTATGTTTAAGATCATGAACAGAGGTGGTCATGCAATGTTTATGCATTTAAACATAAATTAATGCATTGCTTATGCATTGAAACATAAACATAAATGCATTAAACGTTAAATGCATTTAAACAATCCTGCAATGTTTAAATGCTACAGAAGCATAAACAGAAAGGGCGTCTAGTTGAATGAAAGATCTTCCAGACTGCTCAATGGGGTTTACATGTAGTCTTGTAAGTAGAATAAGGATTTACTCCATGTATCCACTGGAAAATCACAAGCACAGGATGAGAAACAAAAATGGCATGGAAATAAGATCTCTATCACGCATGAAATCAGTAGCTAACGATTTTTAAACATACAGCAATTTTCTACTTAATGTTCCTGATATGCCCTTTCCAGGAGTGAAAATGATAATTCAAATTACCTCAGGATAGCTAATTTGATTATGATAGCTGTGCATCTCATTTCAATGAATATGGCTTTATTGCTTATCCCTTGCTATGGCTGCCCAGATCTGAAAGTGAGGAGAGTGTGAGAGTTTCAACAGACCATCCCCCACCTCTGCCACATGCAGGGCTTCTCTGCAGCCTTACTTACTTCCCCTAGCTGAAGGAATGTCCCAGAAGTCTTCTTTGGCCAGGCAAGAGGGTTGCCATGCAGACCAGACTTTCATAGAATCATAGAATCATTCAGGACCAACTCATTACCCCTTAGCAGGGAGTTTTTGTGCTTCTAGGAGTTCATAAATCCATATTGTCTTGATGTAGATGGGAAATGTCTCCAACCTTGATGCTTCAGCAAGCTCAAGGGCTGTCTCTCAGGAACAGCCAGCTTCTGCTGGAGTAAGGAGAACAACATTATTTCCCAGAATCTATGCTGCTTTTTCTGTGTCCAGGAGGCAGCATGGATTTTCAGTCCAAATGATAAGAAAGGGCTCAAAATTTAACTAACACAAAATTTCAAAGCCTTTCTGAGTGTGAGCCTTGCAAAAAACCACTGTCTGAAAGCCTCTACAGCTTCATGCACCTATCCAGCATCCCTCTGGCCATGGGCTCCCTTCAGGTCCCCTATGCCCAGCAGGGATGTGCAGAGCAAAACCCAGCCTGGCAGCCCACCACAGATGGAATTCAGGGCTTAACACACACCAGCATGCATCCCTGCTGCAGCCCACTGAGCATCCTCTGGATTAAATCCCACCTAGGGCTGAGATGGAGATGCCAGCAGATACAACCAGGCTTGCACATGTGGTACACTCTATGACTCTGCAAGCCCCATTGTCCAGCTAAGAAAAACTCTGTACGTTGAATGATCAATCAGTCAGTCTTGGTAAGCAATTGCTTATTGCCTCTTGGTTATTAGTCTGTGTAAAAGTCCTGGGTAAGTCGATCACACAAGCATGTAAGACTTTAGGGCCCAACTACTTTAAAAACACAGCTGGGTTCAGGAACCTGGTTACAGAAATGGTTTCAATTTGTAGCACCGGCAGGACCTTAGTAGTATCCTATAGGCAAGCACAAGCCCTGGGCTGTCTCATTTGTATTATTCCTTGTTCTGCTTTCTCTTTCTTTTTAAATAAGGAATAATACAAAGAATGGGAGCTCAAAAAACCAAGTCATGCTGTCAGGAAGAATAATGGATCTATTCTGTACAAAAATGCCTGTATTGTTGGTTTGTTTACTTCAGCTGTTTCATGGCCATGCTGCTGTCAGAGCTCTGGAGACAAAGCCCTAGCTCTGAGCCTGCTTCTGGGTGCTGGGTAGGGAGATCTTCCCTCTCTGTTGCTTTTACCCAGATGGCAACAGACTTCTGTCAGTGCAGCACACTCCACCCACCCCATGAGCAATGCTGAAGACAGGAGCCATGAGATAAATCAGAGACATCCAAGCTTCCCATTAAATGCAGTCCTTCTATGAAGATCCAATCTCTCAATGGCACATGGGGATTTATAGGCAAAAAGCCTATTAAGTATGCAAGGGAGTTAGGCATGGCTAGTACAGCTCTGCACATCTGTGAGGAGGCTTAAAAGGGTGTCTCCAAACACTATACTCTGTTTCATGTCACCCCAGTAATGACTAATACACTGTTGGAATGTCTCTAAATAGATTGATGACAAGGAGGGGGTTTTAGAAAGTCCCAGTTCAAATAAATAACTCAACAAAAATAGTCTGTTCCCATAAAGCTATAGCAACCACAATCTTCTAGGAACTTTCTAAACAAAATAGAGAGTTACGGTACTACAGGAAATCTAAACAAGGATCTAAATAAGAAAACAAGGAAGAGGGGTAAAGAAAGGGGTAGATTGCACAACCTACAAAGAAAGAATCAGTGCAGTGGGCATGCATATTAATGGTTCTATGTTTTTGGTTTTGCGGGTTTTGAATTTTTCTAAATTCTATGTTTAAGCAGTTTTCTCATTTTCTGGAATGATGATTAAAAAAAAGAAGTTCCAGTCATGGGTTATAAGACTATAATAATAATATCTGACTAGCAAGTTAAATCTCAGAATGGAGAAAGTGATTTCTGAATCTCAGAACAGCCTATGAAAGAAACAATCCTGCTACTTTATTCTCATAATTCTTAGAGAAGACATTCTCTTTCTAGTTAAGCAATCCGAGCTTCTTAAAGAAATTGCATCATAGCAGGCTATTTTGACTAACGCAGGAAGAAGAGCATTTTCATAATCAGTTTCTTTAAATGCCAAGAAAAAGTCTAAATCTCTCCCCACCCAGTGCTGATGAATTAGCTGCACTGCTGCCACATTTGTGAAACAACACATCGATAGAGTGGATGGAGATGCTCTCTTTACAACACACAGCACAGCACAGCAGAGCTATAAACAAGGCAGGAACCCAAATGAAAAGCACCGAACGCTTTGGTCATAAATTTGATTTAGTTGAGCCAGCTTCATGCAATGTTATTTTAATTCAGTGTTACAAAAATACGCCTTCATGTGAAGTATTTTCAAATGCCTGTGACAATGTTAGTGTGAAAATTTCTTTAACTCATCCAGTTCATTCCTAGACGATGTTTCCTGCCAGCTACTTTCACCACAAATGCTGTCTGGTAAATAGCAGCTGCAAAGGAAGGATAAGGATGCCAGGGTACACTTCAGTAAACACTCCTTCTCAGTGGCTTACTATATCCTGGGCCAAGCAAGCTAATATACATTCACAGCCATGTTTAAAAATCCTCAAACACAGTAGGACTTTGCTTTTGTAACTTCCCTGAAGGTGAGGAGAGGAAATCCAAGATTAAGGGCATGCCCATACTTAGCACTGTCTTTGTGTGAAGGGACTCAGTGAGGCAAGCTTGGCCAGCAGCCTGCCTGTATCCTGCTGTTGCTCAGAGGTGTTTGCCTCGCACAGATGAGGTTGTGCTCCCAGCACATTCTTGTGGCAGCATGTTGCACACTGGCTGCACACCTGAGGTGAGCATGCCCCCCTGACACCCATCCTGGCCTGCTCAGGCTGCACCCTGACATTTGACTGGCAGCACTGAAATGTGAAAGCCTGGAATTATACTCAGCTATTCTTGTACCTCTTCTTGATTTCTCACCTAGCCCACCTTGTTTTCACAAGCTGACACCTTTCCCCACAGGCTTCCAGGAAGCAGGGAGGGAATAGGGGTGAATGTCGTGATCTGCTAAGCGCATAGCAGGGCCAGAACGGCATCTATGAAGGATAAGGCTGCTGTTGAGCAACACTTCCCTGAGATCTTGTTCAGAAGTGGCTTGTCAGGGAGGACTGCTGGAGCCAGGCAAGCTGCAGTGACCAGCCTGGGATACTACTGCAGGCACCAAAGCCAGAAGGAGAGAGAGAGTTTCCAGGAGCTGGGAGCCACACCTATATGGATAAACACACACACAGGGCAGGCAGCTCTCCCTGGGGAAAAGATTACTGCCTGCTGGCATCACTGCTTCTCTGCCAGAGGTTATCAGTCTCACAAAGGCAGTAAGGAAACTGCTGGTGCGAATGGCCCTAATCTTCTTCTCCTGCAGCCACTGATAACCCAGGGAGCAGCCAGGCCAACAGTGCACTTGTCCAGCACCATGAGGAGCTGAGGAAAAACCGCCTTTCACCAGTGCAGAGGATGCAAAAGAGCAGGATCTGTCCACAGCCTGATGCAAAGTTATCCTAGATATAACCAACTCCCATCCCCACCCCCTGCACTATGGTTTTAGCTGACCCTGACTTACACAGGAGCCAGCGAAGGGGATGTCAGTGGGCATGGAGTGTTATCCAGGAGCTCATTCCTCCCACATCACTACTGACTTTACGCTTCTGAAACCTCCCCTGCCTTCTCCATGGCATCGTCAGTTATACCATTGTTTCCCAAGGTGGCTGCGTGCCAATTTGATTAAACAACCAGGGAGCAGGGTAGGAAAATTGTGAACTGCAAGGAGAAGAGACAAAAAAGGTAAAGAGAAATATCATCATCAGGAAGTCAGATGACAGCTGCTGTCCCCCAAAAGGAGATGGGTTGGAGTGGGCAGCAAGCCTGGTCTATAATAGTAGCAGAGGAACGAAAAGAAATTTAAAAAATAAAAATGTACATTTTGTTGCCACCTCTCCTTTCTTTGCCCATCTCTCCCCTCTACCCCCAGAAAAAATGAGGGCATGAGAAGCAGGCACATCAGCAACACTTGCAGAAGCTCAGAGAGGAGAGTACATCTAACCTCATCACACCATGGCTGTAACCAAGTAAACTGCACGGAGGGCAGAACAAATGGCAAAAATTGACTATTCAAACTTGGTGAACCTTTGCCCCAGAGAACCCTTGTACATCAAACTTAATGTTGAGTGAACATCACCAGCTCCACCTTCCCAGTAACAGTCTTGAATAGGAGGTGTCAAAGGAGACCTTGCGGTTGCTAGCACAGCACAGTGTCTGTACAGCCCAAGGTATCCTGTTCATCAGTATTGCACTCCATTAATTAAACAACCTAAACTCATATACAAAAGAAATCCACGCTCTATGGATTAGAAGTTTTTTAGCAATGATAGCCACAGTCATCACTGGCAGTGCTTCATTAGTACCTCATGACAGAGATTTTAAAAGCAATCAACAAAAAATAGCTAAATAACACAAAAGCCCTGTAAGTAAGAGCAGCTTTGCTATATAGAGTGAAGACTGATAGGTACTGGGGGAAAGGAGAAGGAAAAATGTGGTGATATCATCATATAAAACAAAACATCTATGGTGCAGAACTTTCAAGATATTTTTTTCTTTCTAGCTACCTGTCATATTTTAGGTTGCATTGCTTAGATGGCTGAACCCACTAAGGACTCCTTCTCTAACCATATCACCTTCTCCAAGAGTTTACTAACGTTTATTATCTAAAATATAAAAACCCAAACAGTACAAAACAAAGACAACATGGGTCAGGAGAGCCGAACAAAACTGAGAGTGTGGGAGGAAAATAGTCCTGTGAGAAGCTGCTTCAGCACTAGACAAATAAAATCCCCTCTCTGGATACAAAGACATAACTCTTATTTATGTGAATGGGAAACATGCTCATGCACTGAGGGGGGAATAACTACCATAGATCAGCAGAACAACTGCGCTGGAGATAGCTTAAACCAGACTACATGTGAAATGAATGTGAAAACCCTTTCAGCCATTTGAGCTATGTAATTTTTCACAGATGCTTTCAGAGCTGGATGGACCTTGTTGCCTCTCTTTTCACTGACATTTCTCCAACGTTTGCAAATTGATTTCTGTGACCTGTAGGGCAGTACTTCATAAAAATTTAGTCTGTTTCTTTCTGCCATCATCCCAAGTGTTCTAACAGACCTCTGTAGCCAGCTTTCCTTCCAGAAGGATTCTGTAAAATGCCCTGTTTGGTCAGATGCAGCCATCTGGCAGGTATTGAGTCCAGTAATACGTACACATAGACTGCAGTACAACCACCTCCCGAGGCGGCTTCAAAAACCTCAAACTGCAAACAGCTTAACTCATGGTGTAAAAAGCTTTTTCTTAAGTACCTAAAAAATATACACTCTCACTGACTCATTAAGATATAGGAATGCTGCCCTCTGTTGCTACAGCTACCAAAATTAACCATCTCCCCTTCTGTAAAAGAGGGCCACTACAAAAACCAAACAAGACACTCATTACTTTTCATTCATGTCATAACAGTTTTGCAAGTCTGAGACATTAATAAAAGTAGAAAGAACTGCATGCTAGCCTCCACAAGCTACTGGTCGTTTAGGGTTTGTTAGCTGAATTTCAACCAACTGGATTTAGTTGGGGAGATTCTTTCTTTATTCTTTTTTTTTTTTCTTTCCCCATTCCTCTTGCAGATCTTGTGCAGAATATCAGGTTGTTGTCACATGATGTGGTAACTCTGGTTCTAGGCACATAGTACCAATAAAAAAAAGATCTAGCTATTTGACATAAGACACTGAACCAGCCCAAAGAGCCCAAAGCTACATTTCTGGTTCTAATTTGTTTTAAAGTACATCTGGAGGATAACTTTTGTTATGGCAAGCATTACTCCTGACTAGGAACTGTCTGTCCTCTGAATCCAGCATAAACAGAAATCTGAAATACATGCTGTTTTTCAGACTTGGGCTAATTGAATAACCATGTGTTCAAGTCTGATTTGGGACACATCTATGTTGCCAGCTGATCTGGATCTGCTGTGGCACAGAACTGATCTAAATGGCAAAGTAGGTAAGCAGGATGGATGTTTGTGAGATCACAGTGCTAGCACCATCCATTCCAATGGTTGCTTTTATTTACAGCTAGAAGTATTTTGAAGTATTTTCAAAAAGTATTTTGAAAGGCATGAAGCTACTTCTCAGTAGTAGCCAACAAGATAATGTTGAACAACCATAGCCAGTGTGCTTGGTACACATAGCAATGGTACACTGAGAACTGACCAAACAAAAGATCAGGCTGAGTCTCATATTCATATGCAATAGCTTCCCGATTTCGTAGAGGTTCTTCAAGCACACACAGAAAGCAGCTAGCAATCTAGACTTGTGCTTTTGCACTTCATGCAGCTGGCACTGTAATTCTTGGAGCTTTTCTCTGATGGCAAGGATAGTTTAAACAGCCCTGGCTCCCCTTCTGCTTCTGACATTGCTGCCCACCCCTCTCCCTATGCTCTGCCAAAGCCAACTATTTATGCAGCTGTGCGGTGAAATGTATCAAGGAGCTGATCTGGGTGGGGAGAAAAGAAACCTGAAATAAAATTCTAGGCTATTTTTCCAGCCAGATCACTTCTGTGGTCAGGTACATCAGGAAGCCACATGAACAGTTTTGTTGGCATAGCCTGGGGTGGGAGAGAGGAAGAGGGAAGGCTACCTTATGGGAGGTGTTATTCAAATAGTGCTGCTCCTGGATCTGGAGTCACAGCCAAAGCACTCTCCTATGTCCTGGAGAGGAGAGATTTGTATGCACAGTTCATGTATTCATTAGTTATGTCTGGAACCCCTTTTTAAACTTTCCCTCCTTCTCATGGGCCGGTGTGGGGAGACAGGCTCAAGCGGTTCTGCTAGAATGAAGTTAAAGCCTTATAAAACTAAATAAAGCTAGGCACCAATTTTATAAGCTCGGTAATAGTGCCCCGTGGAAACAGGCCATGATTACAACCATGGCAGTTTCTAACTGCATCTTTAAGTGGCGTCCCAAATCTGTCACTGACATTTTTGAAGGGCTTTGAAGCAAGAATGATCACTGATATTAAGACTAGGTTGTTTTATATCTCTTAAACCCCAGTCATCGCAGAGATCAAACCAGGTAAGCATTTATATAAATCTGCAGGAAACTGAAGAAGCTGAGTCTTGCTCCATGGCCTATTACAGTTATTATTAATTTTAATACACAAAATCAACTACATATAAAAGGCAAGCCTGACTCATTGCATTCCCTCCCTTCACTCCAGAAAACTGTCTTGTTTCTACTATCATGTACAGAAAAGCTAAAGACTGCTGAAGAAAGAAAAATCTTTACCTCCAACTCTAAAATCTGAACCTCCAAGTCACTGTTTTTTCAAATAAGTAAAGCTTATCAGGAGTAAGGCTGGCTGCCTGTGACTCCCAAGGTTAGCTGAACTGCAAGAAGCTTTGTTTCAATCCTCTTCTTGTACCATGGGGAATACCACAGGCCAAAACTTCCTGGTGTCTCCTTGAAGAACGGCTGTCTCAATGACAGGAACTGTCACGTGACTATGTACAGCTGAAAGCTAAGCAACAAAAAGAAAAGGTGGAAGTCTGAACTTCCTTTCATTTATCATATGGAAACACACTTTATTTAAAGGAAGCAAGAGGTGTTAGACAGTCCAAACCCTTCTCAAGTAACTGAATCCACAGCTTCTCCCTTTGCAACATGTATCAGTTTTGTAGATGGGACTTGACTGAGAGAAGAGCAGCAGGCACAAGCACCCTAATGTGATGGAGATCAGAAGACCTCTAAGAGGTGTGCTACAACTGTTTTGGAACTTGTTAAGCAACAAGACCATATAAACCCAAAGAACTAAATAGGTGCTTTCCTCCTCCTACCACAGTTTACAAACAGAAAACAATTCACAAGCCCTGCAAGCTCTGCTGGGTCATTTTTAGTTTGTTTTTCTTTTCTTTCATTATATTTTTTTTAGTCTGGAAACAATCAGAAGCATGCGAACACAACACATACAAAGCTCATTGCTCTTTGTGTGTTAGCTCTCTTCTTATTTGGAAATAAAACACCTCTCTTTAAATAAACCATCACTCCTACCATAATCTTTGATTTGTTGTAGCATTTAAGGACTTCTGAAGAAGTTGAAAGATGACATATAAACTGACATTTATGTATGATAAAGTGAGTCTGCTGCATTCAGCTCCGAAACCTCCAGGGAGAACAAAGCAATTCTTTTGCAGCCGAAGCAACACCACACCAGCCTTGATCAGCACGGAGCTAAAAGCAAGCAGCGACCCGTTAGAAGTGTGCAGGACTTGGGCAGGAGGCAGCTCCCCCTGTGATACCTTAGTTAATGCAAGGCAGCGAGCATGGTTTCACAGTGCTGGCTGCAGCACAAACCCCAGCAGGAGGAAGCATCACTTCTGGCTGTGCAGGGCCCCCTGGAGCACAAGTTCAGAATTGGGACAGAGGAACATCTCTGCCCAGGGGGATTCCTGCTTCCTGCTGTTGGCTGGTATTCCTGCTCTGTTCAGACTGATATCCTGTCTTGAAGAATTCGGCTGTTTTTTGAAATTGCCTTGCTCACAAACTGGCCACACTTATCCACAGCACTCACCACACTGAGCCTGTACTTTAAGACTTACTTTTTTGGTCTTGTTATGGTCATAGCAATGGAAACAGATACGACCTCAACTAAATTATCTTCCCATCTAAATCTCACTGGCTTAACATTTAGAAGTTTGAATTCTTCTGTTTCTGAAAGCACCACTATCTTCTGATTTTCAAAGCTGTTTTACAAGAGCAGGAGGATGCTGCATATCACTTTTAACACACATCTGGTGTTATCTGGAAGTGCCTGGTCCCCTAGTGACTCCAGCTGTTCCTACCTCACTGGGCAAAAGAAGCTTTGCATAGATGTGGCGAGTTGGCTGCTACTGCTTTATGTGCAACTCTTGGAAGCTGGCAAGGAACAACTTGTCTGTAATGCCTATACCCTAGATTGTGTACATCCCACTTTCAAATACTGTAGCTTCCACTTCCAGTGTCCTACAGTGGCTTAAAGTCAAGTGCAACAGACAGATTTCAGGGGTCTTTTTCATTTCAGAGTTTTGCACCTCCAGAGTATACATTTTCAAAGTCTTTGCAACAGCATGGGCTGAATCTTACAACTGATGTAATTTCTGATTTATTTTATTTTAATGAAAGCTTTAATGAAAATCTTTCTCATGTAATCGCTATATTCAGTAACTAGGGATTAGCAAAAATTCCAAATGAAAAAAGACAACAATAGTCACCACTTGTTCTACAGTCCTGCTATTGCTTTTGCCAGTGGATCTAGGCCAACAGTTTAGATAATGGAAAACATTTGCAAAAAAGTCTTATTGCATGAAGAACACTTAACTGTTCATATAGTGGTATTCAGCAATCTTTTCCTGACAGTGTGGGGCAGTGCTTCTCCAGTGAGGTTTGCTCTGAGTGCTTGCACAACTTTACATTTCTGACAGAAGATCTGCTAGCTTAGAAAGACGCTGCAGTAGCCAAGTTAGTCCACTGTATTTTTGCACAACAGGTAGGAACAACTGTTCAAAAGAGGATTTTTTTTCTTACAGATGTAATTTCGTATCTCCTAAAAATAAAGAAGACTATCAACCATTTAAAAAAGAAACCATGTTTTTTACTGGATTCCTTACAGAATACCTTTACAAAATTATCTTGCCAGAGGAACTTTGACATGTGAAGAACAACATTAAATAATCATGTCTACCAGGCCAAAGTGAAAAGCTGTATTTTTTTTTTTTAAATGTAAACTACTCAATGGAATAATTATCGGATTAAAACTGGGCAAATACCTTCCCGGTACTTACATATCTTAAATCAAAGTGCAGGCTGAGCTGTAAACTTCCTGTGTTTGGAAGCCTAACAAGAAAGTACAGTAGATTAACTGTAGGGACCAGGAAATGCTTTGATCCATAGTTCAAGAGGAATGCAAAGCAAACAGGCACTACAGAGACAGCTAATGCATTTAAAGATTTTGTTGTTGCTGTTTCACTAATCATGTTAACTGTTATCAGGTGTCTAACCCTATTAAGATGAGTGACAAAAGGGCTGAGAATTCAGGTCAGATTAGGAAAATGAAGAGGTTACAGACTACTTTGATAAACTGTATGTTTTCAAGCAGGCTAGTTCAGGTTGAAATCTCCCCTAAGGAAACCACAGAATTAGCTGAAGTGATCTCAATATTTTTAGCAACGCAGCTGGATCCTCCTGAGCAGAGGCTGGCATTCCAAAGACTGAAAAGGCAAATGTAGCACTTCATTTTGGTGCCTTCCTTTTAGACACCGCTTTATCTGTCTTTCTATTATAAAATTTAAAATGTCACTAGTAATTCCTTCGAAAGCTCTCAAATTTAAATTCCTCTTGGGTTTGATAGTCTGAAAAAGATTATGTTTTGCAGACAAGAATTTTTGGTTTTGAAAAAGTAGTAATTGCAATGATGCTCACAATAATGGTAAAAGAAAGAATAAATGCAACATATTATCTTCTATGTGCATGCTCAAATTCACATACATTCTGAACTTGAAAAAGTGGTGGATTGCTAAGCAAGCAGAGGTTTAAAACAAAAGCCTCTCAAAGCATTACAGAATACAATAAGTGTATAAATTACACCTGACTTCTTAGCCATCCTTTGTCCTTTATGTCATATAATATGTCATAATAGTGACCTTCCAGTACCTAAAAGGAACTTACAAGAAGGCTGGAGAGGGCCTGTTTGCAAAGGCCTGGAGTGAAAGGACAAGGGGCAATGGTTTTAAATTGGAGATGAGTAGATTTAGACTGGATATTAGAAAGAAGTTCCTCGCCACGAGGGTGGTGGAACACTGCAACAGGTTGCCCAGGGAGGTGGTTGGGGCCCCATCCCTGGAGGCATTCAAGGTGAGGCTTGACAGGGCTCTGAGCAGCCTGATAGAGTTGGGGATGTCCCTGCCCACTGCAAGGGAGTTGGACTAGATGACCTCCAGAGGTCCCTTCCAACCCAAACCATTCTATGATTCTATGATATGGTCTATAACTGAATAAATGAAGAAAAAACATTTTGATAGCTGGAGTCATCTGCTTCTAAGGTACTAAACTGCTTGCAAATCATTTGGCATGGCTGATTCCCTTTGGATATGCTGAGATAGTAAAAAACCATCAAAAATTATAAATAAAATAAACTTATATTCCTTAAGTTAATGCATGGAAATATAAGCACACAGATCACATATCTTAATATAAAATAATGAAAATAAGGATCTAATTTTTTCCAAAAAATTCCTTTGATAATAACATCACTATTCAAGATGGGATGTGCATTGATACAGAGGTTATAGAAAGTTTTGGTGATATGGTAAATAAAAAGTTATGATTTGTTTATTATCCTTATTCTTTTATGCTACATTCCCTAGTAAAAAACGGAAAGCTACTCTTCATTTTTAAAGTTGAGAGATCGTACATTGTTAATACTGGCAACATTACTTTTGGCTGTGGAAAAAACCCAGTTGAGAAACAACTTGCCTTGTTAGAAACAAGGCAAGGCAGAGAATTAAGCATCAGGGATATTCCTCAACCCTTGTAATGGTAGTTGAACACACATGAAACAAAAATTCCTTCAACCAGCCAATAAATCAAATAAGGAAAAATAAAACTCCATAACAGTCAGCAAAACAAAAGACACAGACCTGCTGGAGTGGGTCCAGAGGACGGCCACAAAAATGATTTGAGGGCTGAAACACCTCTCCTACGAGAAAAGACTGAGAGAGATGGGGTGGTTAAGCCTGGAGAAGAGCAGGCTCCAGTGAGACTTTATTGCACCCTTTCAGTACTTAAAGGAGGCCTATAGGCATGGTGGGGTTGGACGTTTTGGTAGGGCCTGTAGCAACAGGACAAGTGGTAATGGTTTTAAACTAAAAAAGGGTCGATTTAGACTAGATTGAAGGAAAAAATTTTTTACAATGAGGGTGGTGAAATACTGGAGCAGTTTGTACAGAGAGGTGGTAGATGGCTCAGGCCTGGAAACATTCAAGGTCAGGTTGGACAGGGCTCTGAGTAACCTGATCTAGTTGAAGATATCCCTGCGTATAGCAGGGGTTTGGGACCAGATTACCTTTAAAGGTCCCTTCCAACCCCAACCATTCTATGATTGCACAACCAGTATTCTTAAAGCTGAATGTTCTGATATGGTCACAAGTGTGATTTAGGCAAATCTGTACTTGGCTTATGTTCCTTCATTCTGCCAAATCATAAAACAATGTTTTGTTCTAACAAGATTCTGGAAAGTGGTGTGGTGTCAGTCCATTAGGACAATTATACATGTATTTAAGAATAAAAATACAGGTAATCTCAAGTCAGCTATTTATGTGATTACAATTAAACTCATGCTTAAACATCAAGTATCTTGCAAGGCTCTGCTCTAGTTATGTTAGAAAAGGAAATACGAATCATTTGAGTACACGGTGAAACACTATGAGCAAATCAGAGCAGAGCCAGCTCACTACTCTAAGCAAAAATTCTGTAAAAGCTGATGGTTTTTTCCATATAAAAGCTTAATTCTCTATAATCTAATAGATGGCAAATGTAGATTTCTCAGGAAGAAGCTAAGGTAACAGCACCTTTCCCTGATTGTACAGATACCCATTAACACTGGTTCAACTGATGGCACAGCAACCACATCATTGCTTTGTTCTTTCTTCCTCTGCTAATCTATATGGCACTTTCAGTTGGTCTGTTAATGAGAGCATATTTCTTGTTAATAATTCCTACCTCAACAATTTAGTAAAATAATACTTACAGTTTGGCTATTTGCCTGTTGACTATTTCTCCTACTCTCAGACTACAGATTAGAGGTTAGTCTAATGCCTGATGACAATCTGCAAAGCGTGCAAGGCCAGAAGTAACCTGTGTCATTTCAGGGATTTTGCAAATATTTGAAGTCAAATTCTGTGAATACCAGGTAATCTTATGCACAAAAACACTCAAGTCAACTGTAAGGAGAAACCAAACAAAATAAATGTAGAGAGCATAGTTAATTTTTTTCCCTCACAAGTGGTGGTGTGCTTCTTTAGTAACAGCATACACATAAGCCTAAATTAATAATAGTGCAGTCAGCTTGTGCAGTGGTAAAACATTCAAGTAAAAGTTTTCTTCCTTATACATAAGCAATGCAGAAAGATGTATCCAAGTGCAAAAAGCATGTCCTTATCTCACCCCCAAGACTATCTCTCTGTCCTTTGTCCTCCTCTGCCATGCTGAGATTGTCAACAGCAGTGCCAGTGAGTCAAAACCAAGGCATGTGTACTTAACTTTGATCAAAAGGAATTCAAGGACAAGATGAATACAGTCATCCAAAGATAACTTTCCATTCCTATTGATCTGGAGCAATCCGCATTTTCAGAAATAGAAGAGATATCCACTAATCTACTTCCTTAACTGACTCTTGGCAGCCCATTACTCAAATGGTTTGAGCTACTGGTAATCTGTTAATTCTACTAATCAACTTTTTTGGTCCTTCAGTGTTAGGTGAAGACAAATAAGACATCAAAAAAACCAAAACCTAAACCACCCCAAACAAATAAAAAATGATCTTGTTGATCATAAGGCAGAGATAGTCCCATGGCAGTCTGCAGTCATTTTTGGCATGCATAAAAACCTGACATCATTTAAGGGATGGTGGCGGGTTCTCAAAACACAAAAACATTTTGGATACTCTAAAGAAAACATCACCCCCTTGCCAATATATCATTACTTCAGTTATGGGAATCTCATGTAACATAAATTCTCTTAATACCATCACAGTATTTATGATCAATTGACTTCGAAGAAAGAAAGTGGTAGCTGACTAGGTTAGACTTTGCTCCCATTTTTCTGATAGCTATGAAAGTAAGTTTCCCAGTGACTCTTACCCCAGCCTTCCAGAATCTTTTTAACTTTCATTATTTCTCCCCTAACAAATAACCAAAAATACTTCTTTCCATTTTTGTCAGCTATTTGGCTCCCTATCCTTCACATGGTCTGAGTCATTGGATGTAACTCATACCTCCTGCAGGGAGCCAATCTTTGATTCGTAACCTCATTTCCTTAAAAATTAGGTTTATTGCCTCCCACAGTCTTGTTCTGTCCCAAGTAGAAAGTCCAAAAGCAAACAAAAAAGTGGTTGTCCCATCTCTCTTTGTGCTAACTGTTTTTTGATCTCAACACATATCTAGATGATTTAATTTTAATTTTTGTCATGGCTGCCCCAGATGCCAAGAAGAGACTTCATCTAACATGCAAGCACTAAAATATAGTGAAGTGGTGTAACTTTATTCATTAACTTTTCAAGAAAGGTGAAATAGTCAGTCAGGGGCAGCCTCAAAGTGAATGACTAGCTACAGCAAAATGCTCTGTGCTTTGCTACGTCACCTCTGGCATAAACTGGTCCTTAAATACATCAAACTGCTAAGAAGTAAAAAAAATTAAGAAGTAGAAAAGGCAAAAGACCTATATAATAATTATAGCATGCTTTATGTTGTTTTTAAATTGTCAGATACCAACATATTGCATTTTAATTTGCTAAAATGAGATCTTCTTTCATGAAAAATAGTTCAATCACATATATGCTTAAAATGAGAAAGGGCTCTGAAAAAATCTACCTTGCTACTGGATTTTTTAAATACATTTTGATGGTTACCAAGAATTAATACTGATCACTGTGTTGTTCTCATTATCTGAGCAAGGTAAAAATGCTCATGATGTAATTTTTCTGTTTGTACCAAAGACAGAGCAATCTGAGTAAGAACTGTAGTGTAAGAATTACAGATCTCGGTTGGCTCTACAGAGTTGTAGTCTGTATGAGCAAATCCACAATGTTATAGACTGATACAAGGCTAATGAGACAGCAGCATGATTAGAGATGATGCCGTATTTTCAGCTGAAGGAAGGAAGCAGTGATGACCACTGAACTGACTGAACATCTGCCTACTGTTTACATGGGTGAGGCTGAAGCTAACAGTCCCTGATGATGTGCAGCACCTATTTCCTTGCTAGTCCACTCTCATTACTCCTATCTTAATCTCTAACTGAGGTATTTTTAAAGAACAGAATGCATATCCTGATATTTCTGTTACTTCAAAGAAGAACTTAATTGCTTGTAATTCCATCATATTTTAATAGAAAATATACTTCCCGACTGACTCATTTCTAGTATATCAGCAATACTGATGTAATGCTCTTTGATGCAGATCTGTTTTCAATTCAAGACAGATGCAGGCTATTTTTTTTTTTCAGCCACAGAGACAATCAAATCACTCTTAGCACGGTGTATAAAACAGAGGAATTGATTCCTGAAGCTTACTTAGGATTCATCAAACTGTCAGTAAGCACACAGAAAAATTAAGGCTTACATAACTAACCAATTTTAAAGAAAAAAGATGGGGCATGCAAGATATCCTCTTAAGAAATGAACAAAAT
The DNA here is from genome assembly GCA_013396975.1 of Bucco capensis. Taxonomy (NCBI): domain Eukaryota; kingdom Metazoa; phylum Chordata; class Aves; order Piciformes; family Bucconidae; genus Bucco; species Bucco capensis. The sequence continues at coordinate 150,865 of VWZO01003026.1, read as the reverse complement.
GTTAAGCTCTGCTATTAGGTGCCAGGCAAACTGTACATTTTAAAAGTGTTCTAACAAGATGCTATGGTTCTGTTGCAGTGCAGTTGAAAGGCAACACTGTTCAGAAGCAGTTATATGGTCTTTCAACTTAAGTCCTATTTTCAAAATTCGTTTAAACATTAACTGCTTGCATTTCAAAAATCATCAGCGGAGCTCTAAAGGCACTGAAATCCAGTTCAGGGGTTTAACTACTCTTAGGTTTCTCTCTAGCTTGAATAAAAGCCAATGACACCAAAATTTGCATTTATGAAAACTGAAAAGCATAGATATTTAAAAATGCCCTTGCAGTAATAAATATAGAAATACTGTCATCATATTGACATCATGCTTCTACAAAAGCATCCATGTGTGCTTTTGCCTTCCTTCTGTATAGGACTAGCCAGCATGCCTAATGGTAAAATATGTGCAAAAAAAAAAAAAAAAAAGCTTGGGGAAAAATGATCAGAATTTCTGAAATGTTGCATAATCTTTCTGGCTTTTTAAAAGCAAAACAGACAAACTACTAATAGCTGGTATACCCTGGAAAAAGTCACACAAAAAGAAATATAAAATTGAGGATAGGTCTATTTCTCCTCTAATATGTAAAAAAATCTGCATTATAAAACTAGTTGTTTAACTGACTTTCCATGCTTAAAAATAAAACAGTAAGTGCATTTATTACAGCAAGATTACATGACTAACTGAAAAAATTACCTATTTGTTCTAAAGTAATAAGCAATGTGCCACTCAGTTCTTTTTCTTAAAACCACATACCCCAAGACTCCTTACAACACCCAAATTAAAAAGGAATTACAATCTCTTTACTTAACACTGTGATACTTGAAGCTCTGTTCTCTCTGGAGCACAGGATCCAGGCCTGGAGCCCAAGTCGCATCTCTCCTGCTGGAGCCCTGCTGCAGCCAGTGCAGCCTCGCTCCTTGGTTAAGGCCAGAGCAGGCTACATGTGTGCTCACTGCATGGCTTCAAGGCATGCTCAGTTTTCAGAGGCTCAGAGGGGACCCAGAGCTTCCAGAAGGAAAGAGTAGCTTACAAGTGTATCTTACATGACAAAGCGTGTTTCCCTCTTGAGATAGTCTCTGGCACCAGGGCTGGCCTCAGCCATAAATTTGCTACTTGTGAAGCCTTTCATTAGCAAAACCAGGTTTTCTCTGAATAAAAGAAATATAAATAAAAAAAAACACAACAAAAAACTGGGCTCAGTAAATCCAGCCTACACTTATTCCACAGGGCTGCATCACAGCCTTGAGGAAACTTGTCCCCAAACATTCACAGCCTACGCCAAAGGAAGCACGGAGTTTGTGAAGTGCAAATTTTAATGTGGTCCAGCCAGGAAAACCTCAGTGTTTATGCACTGAAACAAAAGACAATGGCACTGGGCCAAAGATTGGAAAAGAAAGCAGTTCCAAAATCCGCATTGTTATGTTGCAGATTATTGGTCTATCATTCACCTTTTAAAAACACTGACTATGGCCAGATCTTGATGCCCCACCATCTAATTTTTCTACTTTGAAAGGCTTTTGCCTGCACTGGAATTTGCAGCTGGGAGGAATGGCCCAAAACTAAGTCCATACGGCAAACTTTGGCATAAGGCGAAGGCAAGAACATCTGCTGCCATCACGAACAGCTTGTTGGTCAAGTTCAGCTGCAGAGGAGTGCCAAGCAACAGATCTGCTTTCCTTCCTCTCCAATTTGGCTTGTAGGCCCCATGTGAATCAATCTACAACACTCAATAGACTAACCACAGACTACTTGCTCTGGGAAGGACTGATCACAAAGGCATTATTTAGATCAATTTCTCCAAAAAGTGAAGATTTAAGGATCCATCTTTGCATTCCGAGGACCACATTCCTCAAATCACAGCTACTTTCTTTGTATTTTACCTTTAGCTTTACTGCTCATTGTCCTATTTGTTTTTAAATATACTTCTGAGTTTTATGTTCCTTTATATTGTAGTCATGCTAACACTGAGAGCCAAATCCTACTTTCATTAGTGGAAATGGAAAATATTTTCTGATTTTCTGGAAATTTATAGGTATATCCTGTCCTAAATGTTTTTTTCTTTTCCTTTTAAGGCAGAAATAGGAACCACTTGGTTAGCTCATAACTTAAATATGCAAAGCACTTATGCATTCCTCAAACCATCTTCAAATAATTTTTACTAAAAGTGTAAAGATACTAGATCTAAAATACACATACAACATAGCTTAGGTAACTGAGATGGCTACATTGCTAAGGAGAAGGATTTCAAAGTTTTCCTTTCATCTCAGTTTAATGACTTACTGCATGGACCTCTGGAAAAAGCTGAACCACTGTGTCTCAGTTTTCCTATTCCCTACAGGGTGGTTATAATGTTTATCCTGCTACCCTGCTGAAGTATTTAGAGGAATGCTTGGTTAACATACCCCTGTGCTGTGATTTAGGTAGCATACATGGAAAGGATGCTTAGCCTGTTTTACTTGTTTGCATAAAAGACAAATTTTATGGATAATGAAACTACATATGTGTGTTAAACAGTTATACAGACACGAATGTGACTTACAGATGAGGTTACCTTCTTCCGTTGATTGTATTAATCCCACAGACTATGGGAATGAATTTTCCTGTCTATCCTCCTGTCTCCATTGCTTCTTAAATAAAAGTATGAGATGAAAAATAAAACTCCAAACAATAAAAACTAAAAAAAATCACCCATTAACATACTGAGGCACCAAAAGTGGCAGTGACACACCCTGCCTGACTAGCTAGCTAGCAGCCTTGAAGAAAAGCACTAGAGGCTCCTGTTGGACAACAAGCTGAACATGAGCCAGTGATGCACACTTGTAGTAATGGAGGTTGGCTGTATACTAGGTTTTATGAGCAAGATAATAATTTTTCTCTTTTCTACAGCACCTGAAATGACATCCAAAGCACTGCAGTCAATTTGGCCACCCAGCACAGGAGAAATACTGATAAATTAGAGAGAAATGCAGCAGAGGCCAAAGATACATGAGGCTGGACCTAACCCAAATGCTGCCATGTTTGCTTACTCTGGAGAAAAGAAGGCAGAAGAGCAAACTAAACCAATTTTCACCTACGAAAAGCAAGGTCATAGAGAAGATAGAGCCAAACTTTTCTCAGAGATGCATTACAACGGGAGAAGAGCCAACAGTCACAAAGTGCAATGGGAGAAATGGTGATTTAGACACAAGGACAAAATTCTTCACAAAGAGAGCAGTTCCGCACTGGAAAAGACATCCAGGTAGTTAGCAGAATCAGCATCCCTGAAAACAGTCTGAAGTTGGCAATACCTGATCTACCTTTGAAGTCAGCCCTGCTTCAAGTATGTGGTTGGAACTAGATGCTCTCCAGAAACCCCTTTCAATTTCAATTATTATGTGATTCTATAATTTATGACTTATAAGAGGCATCATTAATGTTCTCATTATTTGCTCTCTCCTCTCTCTCCCACCCCCTCCCTTTCCTGAGGGGGACACGGGCTCGCCAAGATGTACATAATTGCCTAAGAATATTTTCAAAAGAACACAATGTCCATGTAAGGTGTCAAGTATGAAACATTGGAGTTGGCAAAGAGCCAGATGCCAAAATATAAACTTCTAGAGCTCAGCTGGATTTTTTTACTTGTCAGATCTGTGTCATAATTGCTGTTTATCCACATTCTTCTTTGCTGACGTTATTTGCAGTCTTGTGGTCCCACTGATTTAGCTGGTCATTTTGTGTCTGTAAGGAACTGTATAATTAAATATTGTGATTTAAACCCTTCAAACACATTAATGTTATTTGCCAGTAAAGTTAAGCATGGGAAAGATGACATTTTCAAGGCCTGTACTTAGGCATTAGCTTTATATATTAAAATAAATCTAAGCATCCTTTAGGGCCTGTCCCCACTGGCAACGAACAGGAATGATTCAGGAATAATTCAGTACAAAAATTTATATTCCAAAATCAGAATACCTAAGTTTTAGAAATTACTTAAACACAATTTGCAAAGTATAAAAAATTAGTATGAAGCTGATATTCTTCCTCTGAAATAAGCATGTCTACCTGCAGAAAGTTAACCACAAATACTTCATCTAAAACAATTATTTCTTAATTATTACTGAGACAACTATTACTCAGACAGATAAAACTACCATACAGCTTATATATGCAGTTCCAAAAAAAAAAAAGTGCCTAAGCTCAATTACAAATAAGATAATCATATTACTATATTTTAGAACAATGCCCAATTTTAAACTCAAAAGCCTGATTTAGTCACTCTCTTGGCCAATGGAGAACACCTGCTCCAGTGGACTACTAAGACTTTGTAGATATTTCCAGCTTTCCCATTCTAGCCTACGACCACACATGAATTTTTTGGCATCTTATGATTGCCAGATAAATGCCACTGCACTGTTAACAAGGCCTCGGAAAAACTGAAAGCTAGACCTGTAACGATTACACTGCTTTAAGAAAGCCTAGTCTGATATTTTGTATTCAACTTTAAGCTCAGAGGTAGGCAAGCTTTTATGGCTGAATTAACAACTCCTGGAAATAGAGCTTAGTAATAGAAACGCTGACAGACACTTTAGTACAGCAGTGCTATTGGGCAGTGCTATAGTCATCAGCTTTAATGAAAGCTGTTAGTATCACCTCAATCAAAATGGTTGCCCTGGGCTGACATCTTGGGATGCACACAGGTGCTCTTAGCCAAAATGTAATGAAGGTTATTACATTATCAATGAGGCACAGATGTACATCCTGTCTGAACTCAAGGTGGTATTGCTGCCAAGCAGGCATCTCTTTCAGTGGGTCCCAGGTCTGTTTATATCCATATGCTGTTCCAGCCCAGTGAACCCAAGCACAGCCTTCTGCTTCTCCATGGCATTGCCAGTGAGAGAAGGAACAACTTTTAAGAACACAAGAAGGATTTACTCCTGACATACAGGTGGATGACAAAAAAAATACCCAACAACAAAACCCAAACAACATTAATCCTGGATTGGTTTGTGATAGTCTTTGAACTGGGAGTTAATGTATTTGGGTCTGAGCTGCTTCAGCATTTCAGAGCAGTTCCTCCTTTTCATTAAACAGTAACAACATTGGCTTGAGGGAAAATTCTCACATCTATGATCCCTCTTCTTTGTCTTGTCTGAAATCCAACATACTTTTCATTGGATTTGCATGCTTTCCAAGCCATACTTCACCCTTTGCTCATTAGCGCTCTTGTTCACTTCACTACATAAATCACACAAGCAAGCTGAATTTAGCTTTTTTTCAAAGCATCTCTTGCTTTTATAGTGAACATACAGGAATTCTTCAGGCACAGCATAAGTAATGGGATCTATACTGGCAGATGTGGATACTAGAATGGGTCGCATTTCTATTGCGATAGCATCTGGGTGTTAAGAAGTCAATTTGAAATGAGCCATAACCTTGTCTGATGCCATCTTTCTTAAGCCCTCCTAGGACCCCAGCCTGAGGGATGCAGTACTGTAAGAGGGCTGATGTAAATGAGAAATTGCATCTCATTACAACAAAGAACATGTTTGCTTTAGCAAAGGAGGATAACTGGTCACACAGATCTCAGCTGGCATAGTGATGTTACTGTGTGCCCCAGAAGCCTATGTTATACTTGGAAGAACTAACAGGTAAGTGAAGGAGCCAAGCAAGCATCACAACTTCTATCGTATCAAAGACTGAGAGTATTTATGTGTTTGTGTATGTGCATGCACATACATATGTGAGCATGCACACAGAAAACGGACAGAGCAGGCCAAGACAACCACTATTGCTCAGGCATCCTAAATACAATTCTTGATAGATTCTGCCTGGAGGATGACAAATATGCTGCCTTCCCCTAGGGAGCCTTCCTCTTCATCTTTGTCCACTTTAGACTTTACTAAGCAATGCAATCTAAGTGCTTAAGTCAAGCATTTTATGGTTTCACAACTGTCCCTCCATAACTTAAGGGACAGACAAATATGGACCCTCTCCACCAGAATGAAACTGGGGTCCCATGCTGAAATCTCTGGCACTGTACTGTACAGGTGATACCAGTGATTCTCAGGCATTAATATCTGTGCTCTAGAACCACGCTGGAACTGAGTCAGTGCAAGGAGAGGACAACACGGAGCTGAACAGTGGAGGCAATCAAAGCAGAGTGCAGGCTGCAGCATGACAGCTAAAGGTAGTGATAGGCACCCTAGAGACAGGAGTAATGATTAAGACATGACTGGATTATTGAGCTCTGGTCCTGGACACTGCAAGTGCAAATTAAGCTCTAGTTCCCAAATAACCCCCAACACAATGTTTGGAACTGATCTGACAAGTGAACCTGGAAATGCAGCAAGAGAAGAAATCAATGAGAAATGAGTTTGATGGTTTGAGCTCTGAAATAGAACAGCTTTAGGAAATTATTTTCCTTCAAAAATAATAGTCTTGTTCTTGTTAAGGATTAGATGACTGTGATAAGCAAAGCTATATTTAGGTGACCAATACTAAAACTGGAAGGAAACAAAATGGGAGCTACTGCTCCAGCCAAGCAGAAGCTATATTGCCACAGAGCACAGTTTCTAAATGAGGAGCTGTGGGTTAGGGCTATTTTATTATGAGTACAGCTGCACTCCCACATGCCTCCTTAGCTGAATGCCTAAGTGCAGAAATGTTATATGAAATGGAGATTATCTTGTTCTGCATTTCTCAGTAGCAACTATAGAATAATCTAGTTTCAGTTTATTCTGGCTACCCTAGCATGCTTCTGTGCTCTTGCTACTGTCCAAGTGGAAAGAAATCAATCTTGGTATGCACAGACCTCCCCTCTGTCAGCAGGCAGTCTATGTACCCTGGGCTACATGCCTTAAACTGTGCAAGCAAGTACACACAAATCCTGATCTAACCCTGAAAACAGTTCCCCATATGACTTTAACATTCTTGACTCCTTTATACATTTCAAGCAAGACTTCACAGCAGACAAATAGCAAAACCCACTGCAAGTAACCTATATCCTAGAGGAAGCTTATGTTGAGAGCAAGTGCTACAAAGGAAATGTTCAGCTATCACTGTGTGAGTCATTTTCAACCTGGGGTTGAAGGGATAAGGGCAGACCTTTACTGCTGCCACTTCTCCACAGCTGCCACTTTTATTTGCTCTCTGGTATTTTGACTGCCACAAATCCTGCAGAGTGTCCCAGGAGGTGGCCAGCAAGGGGTGAGACAGAACAGTCTGGCTCAGGAAGAAAGTCATCAAAACTTTCTAAAATGCCTTTTCCCTAATCATTATGTACACATGAAACAGGCAACCCCTGTGATATCCTAAAACGAAATAAAATACCCTGAGTAGCAAACAATGCTTGGTTTAAAAATGAGAGGTTTCTGGCTCAGTTTTCTTCAGTAATAATAATGAATGCTGTAAGATGATGACAGCACATGGCAATGTCAAGGAAAGAAAAACTACTGATGTTGCAGAAGGTAAAAATTGCTGAGGCAAGGGGCAAGAGGTAGCTTGACTTTCCTGAAACTTTTACATTTTTATGTCCTTCCTCTGATCTTTAAAAAGAAAGGATTCAATCTGTATTCTAGACAGATTGCATCAATAATTTTCTCTTTTCATAGACCAGTCACAACTGTCCTTGGGTAGCTAAAAAGAACCTACAGGAACTGCTCCAGGTCCCATCTGGCAGAAGCATTAGGTTTATAAACACATTTTACCATGCTAAACTCAACTGCACTGCAGCCCCTCTTGCACCAAGACATTGGAAGGAAGTACATTCTTCTGTATGTTGAAATAAGACAAAAAGCACTACATTCCTCAAGAATTTAGATCTGTACTGTCACACAGTAGACAAGTTTCTAGAGTATCCCACTAGCATAAGGAATCTCTTTCCCATGCTAACTCCTCTGCTTCCAAAATGATATCCTTCTGCTGGGAGCCCAAGCTTGTCCTTGGGGGAATTTACTTTGCACGGAGCCTGAAATGCAGAATGATACTGGAGTTTCCTCTTTCAAGTCCCTGCAGCAATTTGAGATCTCTGCCGCTAACCTCACTGATGCAGGTGTGCTCCAGCATTTTACTGGGAACAGAAAGGGGTGTCCCTGGACAGAAGGAATAGAAGAAAAGTGTGTCTGCCCTTAAGTCTTCCTCAGGAGTGGGAGCTGCCCTCAACATCCCAGAAGGAAAAGCCAGGTTGGCATTGGTACTGTCATCCCACTTTGGAAGCAGAAGACAGCAAGAGAAGAGAGAGAGAGGAGGAGAAATGTATAATTCACTGATTATTTAGTTTTCTGAATGCCACCATAACCTGGTAACTGCTAGTTTTCATGCTGTCTACCAGCCATGTCATGGTGCTGCCACAATACTGATGTGTGTCTTTCAAACAACTGTCAGACTCTCCCACTTGGTTAGTCCATAATGGTTCATTAAGAGATGACTTCATGGGTGCCCTGAAGCTGGCAGCTGCCACGGAAACAAACTTTGTTGTCAGTCCTGAAAGAAATAGCCATGACTTTCAGCTGTGCAGACTGAAACTGGTTACTTCTGTGTTACTGTAAAGATTCTTGGAATAAACAGCTCTATATAGCTATGCCAACTGTGGTCCAGGAAGGCATCAAGAGTAATACTAGCCATCATATTTGATTAGTTACAAGTTGATACTGCATTTGTTTGTGCTAGTGAAGTAAAAAAGATGGAGCAATACTGAGAGAAAGATTAACATCTATGGAAATTCAAGAAATATGACTATCATAAAATCTAGCCACCCAAAGAGGGACTACAAGCATATCCACATACAGACTACCTACTTAAGGCAGTAACATCCTGCCTTATGTTTCCTTGCTAACTTCTGTGATATTCCAATTACACTTTTCCTTAAAAATACATACATTTCTCCTACTTCACTGTTACTGAAACACCTACACAATTCACATTTCAACAGAGCTATGTCATGTTAAGTCAGGCCTTTTACAGATCTGTGTAAGAGTGGTTTAAATTAGCTGACATCTATTCTAGTTGCTGGGAGCTGACACCATATTAATTTAATGAATATAATCATTAAGTATGAACTAGCTTCCTAAGAAAATCTGCAATTCTCTGTAGTTTTTGATGGATTGTGACCAAAATAAATGTACCTTTCCTCACAAAAATTTTCTAGTGCTGTTGACAATACTGTTCTTCTTTCTGTCACTCCAGCCCACATTTGGGGGTTGTGTTTGACTCCTTCCCCTTTAGCCACACCCAAACCATCTCCAAGTCATGACACTTAGCTCTTCAACATCTTCAAAATCCACCCTTTCATCTCCATCCTTAGAGTGCAATCCTTTGCTCCATCTCTCACACATATCCCATTTTTTTCTTACTGCAGCCTCCATTCCTCTTTTCTGGTTTCCCACATGCACAAATCAAAGTGCTGCCAAATAAACATGCGTTTCTTGCCTTGAAGTTTGATCAACTCTTCTCCTTCCTCTTTCCCAATCCCTTTTTTAGCTTTACCATTGGCTTCCTTCCAAAATGCTAATAGATGTCAGTACCTTCAAAGCTCAATGTAATTCTGTGTTCTTTTAATTTATCTTCACCTTGTTAAGCTTTATCTTAACTTCTCTCCCCTTTCTCCCATCCGCTTCCTCCCAGCCCTCCTGCCTGCCAGGTTTTCAGAGTTTCCTTGTTTGTTGTCCCATATCTCCCCTTCTGTTCAAATCTTCCCAAAAGCCCTGCTTTACCTGTACGTGGCATGTCTACTCAAAACATGCTGCTTATGAAAATATATTGGCTGCTAAGCTGTAAAGAGTAATATTACTTCTTCTTGCCTTACCAGTTGTCCAAGCTGCCATCCCCAAGTGCTTAGACAGGGCCAAGCATACAGCTGGCACTCCTGCAAACACTTAACAGCATAACCAAGGCACAACACTGATTAAATGATGTGGTAGGAGATAAAGAAAACACAGCTATCCTCCAAATGTTCTCAAATGTGTGAAGCAAGCAAGTTGGAAGAAATAAATAAAAGAAAAAGTACTTAATATCCATTTAGTTAGAGCAACTCTGACTTCTATTTTTTCATTTTCTAAGAGTATGAATGTCATCCCTACCTCCTCTGTTTATCTAGCAATATTTCTCTTCCATGTCTTAACTGCCCTTCTTCAGGTACCTGTTCTTCTTTACACTCTAGCAAAATATACGCTAAAGCTACTGTCTCAAGGGAGTTAGTCTGGATTTACAACACTGCAAGTGTTAAGCTGAACCACACTCTTACAGGAATGGGAGAGTATGTTTATGACTCAGATGCCTATCCAACACTTTAACAATTAACAATCTAATTCAATTCTAACTCAGAAGTTGCCTGTTTACATCAATACATGCACGAACATATCCATGCGTGTGGACACCCAGACTTCAGCATCTCTGCCAGACTCCTGTAAGGCTGCTGCTTCTGCTTGTGAATAATCACTAGCAGTCAGACCTATACTAGACTAATTTTGCCATCCAAAGGCATAATAGTAAGAACTTCAACCATTGTAGCAAAGAAAGCCCCACAGTTTGTATTTTTATAGCTATTTAGGATTTCCAAGGGGTAAAAAATGAGATTTACAAAATGATACATCTATTTAAAATGGACACTTTAAAAACCCACAGTTTTGNTTTTTTTTTTTTTTTTTTTTTTTTTTTGTTCACCTAAAGCCACTTTCAGATGAACAAGCTTGAGGTACCATCCTTTACTCACATAGATTATATTTTTTTAGGGTGGTTCTTCAGCCTCTGACCATGGCAAGAGATGAGTTAAACACTTTTTGTGTTGTCAAAGGGGAGAAATTGCATCAATCCCCCAGATTTAAAACCCCAGGAGCTTTCAGTATTTCCTCTCTTAAGCGTGAAGCAGCTGTTTCTCCTGGGAAGGTTTCTGGAAGATATCTGAGATGAATGCAGGAGGCTGGAATGTGGGATGGATGAAGGAACGCCAGGACAGGACTTCCACTCTCAGTCAATACCTCCAGCTCTCCATTTAGCCCTGACAGCTGCTCAGCTTCAGCCCTTCTGCACACCACTCCACCACCCCAGCAAACTAGGAATACAGCTAATCTTTCTCTCAAGGGGCAGAGTTCTCAGTGTGCACCTTCCTCCAGAGGCCAATAGACAAACACAGAGGGTGGAAGGAGGCCAGCCTTGGCAAGACCCTATGCTGACACATCCTCACATGGTCACCCACTGCAAAGGAACCACCCAAGGCTTCCATTAGGAACTGCACAGTGGGGATTTTTCAACAATCTCAAGATACTCAGTTCAGAAGGTTCAGGCCTAGAGTTTATATATGCCGGGACACATATCCCTGTGTGTACATGAAGCACAGCTACACTGTTAAAAAAGCCACAGCACACATTCTCAGGTGCGTTTAGATTTGGGATTCTTTTAAAACATATCTAGAATGACTTAAAAGGATGAAAGACACCAGTAGTGAGGTGGGACTAAAATACAGTGTTTTATTATAACAGCATGCCTCACACCGAGCAGATACGGCTGGCAAAAAGGGCTGTAAAGGGAAGTATGTGCTTTACAGCAGTGGTATGTAGCTGTAGGTCATTTAGTTTCAGAGGAGAAAAAGGAAACCTATGAAAGCATATGACTACATGACCGAAAAACACAGTACTTAAAACAGCAGGAACAACTGCTTATAAAATTTCATCCTAAAATGTGACTCGACAATTTGGTGCCCAGTTCCATAAGCAAGGAGCTTGCCCTGCTCTGCAGCAGCTTCTGCAGGTGCACAGCAGCACCCACTGCTCCTCTGATGCACTGCTAGAGGGGAACAGTACTGAGAGACATGGATCGTTAGCACAGACCATACTGTGACAAATAATAAAGAGCCTCGAGGCAAGCTGGCCTTTTTTCTTTAAGTACAGATGGGAAAAAAGGGAATCTCTCCTACCTTTTTGTGACTTTTTATGTTCTTTTTGTTTGTTTAAGCATCACATGATGATAACAATAGGGTTTTATTTAAGTCACACTGATAGTCTAGAGAAGCCCAAAGAACAGGTCTCCTCCCTTATCCCCCTTCCACAACAAGGATAAAAAGCCTTTATCAGAGGTATCTAATGCCAGCTGCTGTAAGATAAATCCTAGAATTGAATGCTTAGGGCTGATTTGGTTTGGTAAAACTCTGTAATTAACGGTAAGTTTCACATTTTTTCCCCTACAAAGCAAAGCCTTCTTCCACATCTGAACTGATAGATTGTGCTGGCAGAGAGATGGAGGGAAGATCCAAAGAACTCACTGGAGGCACAAAGATAGGAATGTGTGTACAAAAATGACTTCATAAGAAATTGCCTCATTGTCTCACATAGCACATGTAAGAAATTCCTTCTTCAGCTTTAATGATGAAGTGGGAAGCTAAACCCCATGGGAGTTCCTCCCTCTATTTACCAGAAAGGCAAGATATAAGCTCCAGTGATGAAGTATTCCATTAATACCAGTGCTAGAGGAAATAAAGTGACTTAATTGTAAACTAATGACCTCATCCTAATAAGCAAATTCTAAACAGAAAAGCCAAGGAAAAAAACCCTATTTTCAGCCATGCTGCCAACTCATAAATTAAGCAAACGACATTGGGATATAATTACACTAATTAGTACTGATGCCATGCAAAGGCTGTTTATGGATATGCATTCACCCAATTTCTAACCCTAGAGCCTAAATTTGAAATAGCTGCTCAATCAGAGAACACATTGAAGTTCAGTGTTATTGTTTATGCCGTTGTAGATCTAATTTAATCAATACCATATTGTCATTAAATGCAAGGTCTGTTAAAGATGTTTCTTTCACAGGCCCCACAAATGAACTTTATTGGATTCGTCTCATTACATTATTGCTCTAGGCTTAACTATGCATCATTAATAGAAACAATATACAAGTTAAGTATGAGGCTTTATAGATCACCTTAAAATGTCAAAGTCACATGTGATTATGGTCTTAAGAGATTGGCCTGATAAAATCTGGCTTCCATAGTGACTGTCAGATGCTCGTTGGTTCTTTCACATCTGAAGGGACATCTGAAGTCCTGGTGACCTTTGTGGTGTCAAAAGGGAAAATAACAGAGATGGGATCCCTATTTCCCAGATACCATACTACATGAGTTGAACTTTTTTTGTTTCCTGCTACCACTAGAGAACACTGAGAATGCCATTTCTTACCCTGAATTTACCCTACAGCTTTTCAAGTTCCAGTTACAAAGAAAGGACTGTAGCATTGTGGTGCAGTGGGTTTTAAGTTGTCAACACAAGGTATCTCTATCAAAACATCCTGAAGAGATCAGCAAGCTCTGCATCTTCAACTACTAGAAGTAAGAGTAGACTAAGTTCTTCTCTTACCCCTTCCTAATTAATACCAAGCTGCATATTATACACATGATGAGTGTACCAGCATTATTTAGCTTTGTGGGCTTCCTTTCTATTTTTTCTTGCTTTTAGATATGACTATACATTTGTATTTGCCATACCTATTACTCCTCTCTGTTAGTCTGTGTGCTGCTCAGTGGCAGAGTATCACATACATGCCATGCATGTGCCTGTCTGGTGTACATCTGAAATAATATGCATAGAAGAGCTGCCATGACAATTTTTAATTCATTTTGTTATGGCATTAACTTATTAATTATAAGAAATTAACAAAATTTCTTATTTTGTTAAATAAGAATTAAACTTGCTCTGCCTTGCCAGCTTCCATTCACTTAAGTACACACTTAGTTGCAAACCTCATTGTCTTCAGCAGGTTTGGGGTTTTTTGTTGAGTTGTTTTTGATTTGCTTTTTTCCCTTCTTTTTCTGAAACTGGCCAGCAAGGTCTGTGGTTATAATTTGTTTACTGGAAACATATAGATGGAGAGAGTGCATGAGCATGTAGAAAACAGCACAAAATGCTTCCTGGTCTAAATTATTTTGATATTTCTGCTGATCATTTCCATGTATAGTTCTTCACTGATTGTAATTGCTAGAAAATTGCATGTTTTTGCTCGTCCCTTTGGACAAATGGGCTTAAATTAGTGGTTGCACAGATCTGCAGCTGACTCATTACAACATAAAGAAGCTGACTGCAGGGCTTGGGGGTTTTTTGGATCTGTTATTTTAGGATGGAAATTGCTGAGCTGGCAACAGTCTGACCTTAGAAATCAAACAGCAAATGCATACTTTTAAAATGACATGGTGCATAATCAATTTAACATATGATGTTTGAGGGGAAAATAGATTTATGGGGGAAGTACTGCTAATAAAAATGCAACCTATGGTACCTCTAAGGTCACTAAGGGCAAAGCCATAGGCCAGTATTTATAACATCAGACAACTAGCTTTTTCTTATTCAGCCTGCCGTTCTTTGGATTGCTTCTGGATGAACAGTAACACCTAACAGTATTGATATATGTACCAGAAACAAACCACTGGTATCTAATGAAGTTATTGCTTTCATCAGCACTTGAGTAGAAACACGAATACTATTGGAGTGCAAAACCAGCACAGATACTTCTGCTGTGACTCCTTCTTGAAGATGTTTCCTCTACTTTGTGACAAGAAGTCATGAAAACCTCTACAGTGCCATCCCCTAGGTCTTCTGGTTCCAAGGCAGCTTCTTGATTAATGCCTTAAGGAAAAGCAGAAAGCCTGGAAGGAACGTGCATTTTTTTCCTTCTCCCTGTTTTGGAGTGGCATGAACTGCAGCTTCTCTTTCTGGAGGCATCCTGAGAAGAGGAGGACTTGGAGGGGCCATTGCACAGACTCAAGGTGTCATATCATACTAAGAAGCAGCAGTTGTCAAGTTCTGGGACAAGTTCACAACATTTTATGTGCAGGGAAAAGTTCAAGCCTCACTTTCACATTGGATACTCTAGGACAGAACTGACATAAATCTTCCTAGGGCAGTTCCTTCAGGAGGGTGGAGCAGATGATGGTTGGAAAGAGTGCATTGAAAGAGAGTGCACAAGTTTGTCAGTTATGGATGTCAAGACACTTTTCAAGGATGGGAATTTTCAGATTGGAAAGGTATACAGATAAGGGAACCAGACTGGGGGACTGTATACTGGGACTCACAGCTCCTTCACTGCCATTACCTAGAATGGCTCAGATCCAGTATGGTTCATGAATTATCTGTCTTGCTGTCTAGCCCTGTATTCGATAGCTGTTTAATGGAATTGCTTATGCTCATGTTGCAAATAGCAAAGCAAAAATCTGCTCATATATAAACAGAATATATGTTTTCTATTCAGTTATTTCATAGGTTTTGATAATTGTAACTGGAAAAATAAAACCAAAATATTATTTTTCAAGTTTGATTGAATTTGGGAAGCTGGTCTGAAATTTCACACAGAAAAAGAGCAGAGACTTAACATATGGTAAAAATTTTTGTTCACTGAATGTTTTCTTGGAAACAGAACTGATTAATTCAAGATACAGGGAATAAGCCCTTTTGTTTTCTATTAATCATGCATTATAGAAAACATAGGGGCAGATATAAGACAACAGAAAATTGGCTTTTCATTCTGATTGAAGAGACCAAGGTGTTGTTCAGTGCATCTTACTTGGATTTCAACATCAGAGGCATCAAAATAACTAGGTACAACTCAATTCTTGAATTCAAATACTGGAGCACAGAAACAAACTAAAAGTCCTGCAGTCTTCAGTGTATTTGACTGAAAAGCTGCAAACATTTAGGGGAGGAGCGAGATGGAAGAAAAATTGAGGGGCCCAGATTCCTGATAGGAATAGAATAAGTGTGCCTGAATTAAAAGGAACAAAATAAAACTGATAGATTTTTCATTTTAAAATATCTTATGGAGTAATTTATTTATTTCTTAAATTGATTTAACTGTAACAAACATTCAAATACACTGAAATGTTTTTTGGGAGTCTTTGCAAAAAAGGAAAAGATACTTGGAAAAACAAAGAAACAGGAAACCATCAACCCATTTAGCCTGAATAACTTCTTTTAAATTAATATCTGTTGTAAAAAATAAAAAACAATGAAAAATCCTCACTTTGAAGCAAACGAAAATCAACTGAGAATCAATTATTTGCTTTCATTCTCCAGAAAGCCTCTTTAAAAGGCACAAAGTATATGAAAAATGTTTCTTTCTAAAATATAATTCTCACTTTGGCATTCATTTATAGTGGAGGTAATGGACATAATACAAAAGTTTACAAAACTGCTTCTAAAAATAAAGTGCTTGTGTACCATTTTCTACTTTTTTTTTCAATAAGGACAATAGTCTCTGTTAATCAGAGATAAAATAATTTTAGTACCAGGGACTTCATTCATTTCCTAAAACTTCATTATTTAATGAGAAATGTATCATTAGCAGCCTTTAGAATGGTTTCCTGACATATCCCTGGAATAGGATGTGATTATTGACATACCACTGATATCCAGCAAAATAAATATTACCACACACAAATTCTAAGTCTGTACAAGAGCAACTAATTTATTTCTTTTTCCAGCACTCAACAGCATTGGCTTTTAAAACCATATTAACTTGTCATAGTACTTGTTTTGCATTGTCTGTTGCTACTGAGAATAAGTACCGTGGAAAGAAGTGAACTGGTAAATTGAATAAACCTGAGGAATCCAATGCATGCATATCTTGTTCTTATAACTGGTTTGATTTCAGTTATTTTAAATCAAAACTCAGGAAATACAAAGTAAGCAGTACCTATTGATCAACATTTGCTGACTCTGTGATGTGCAGTGGAAATTACTAGGTGTTTGTCACAAACTTGACAGTCCAGTTCTAGGACTGCAATTAAACCTGCTATTTAAATTACACTTGCTCAGTGCATCAGCTCAGTTTCTGCCCACTCTACAGGACCAGACATGTAGGTGTACAAGCAAGAAAGCAGCTGGCTCTTGTTCACCTAGGTGGAGAACATTTTTCTCTAAGTTCAAAGGAGAAACTCAGGCAAATCATACTTGTTCTACCTGCTTTCAGATGAGATTTTTTCCCTCCACCAAACTATTGCATTAATGATTGATGCAGAATTCTTATTTGCTACAGCTGCAACTAAACATTCACAGATTTTTTCAAAACCTCTCAATTGAGTTCTCAGGATTTCTGGATTCAGTAGGACCAGTTTTACAGTAACTGAATGTATATATCCAGACCTGTATATTCAGCCATAGACATCTATTACAGAGGGAAGAATAGCAACTACCACTTTGCATGAATACCTCTAGTGGATCCTCTTGATTTTCATACCTTTACAGCTCTAACCACTTTTACTTTCTAGACTCATATCTTCTCTACTTCTCATTCTTGAGGGATGAATTTTCCAGAGTTCAAATATTTTGGAGAACTATGAAAACCTAAATGTAATTTTAATATTTTTTAGCATTTCTTAAAAAAGAGGTTTTATCCCCAAATACCTAGCAAGAGAAGAAAAACACTTGGTACCAAAATATTATTTAAGGCGTAATAAGATGCAGCTTTCAGTTTTGTGGTGAAAAAAGATTTCGTCTTACCTAAGTCTCAGGTTTGAAACATGCAGACTGGTGCAGCATGCAGGCCTACCACATGGCAAAATGTTTAGCAAAGTTGTACTGGTGAAAAGGCCCTGTGTGGTATCTTCTCATCAGGCAGAGTAATGGTGTGTTTGGCTAGATCTTTCTCAAGGCTTTTCCCACCCACACTGAGGATTGCGAATTTTCACACACACAGAATCACAGAATCACAGAAACACCAAGGCTGGAAAAGACCCCCAGGATCATCAAGTCCAGCCTATGACCCAATACACCACAACATCTAAACCATGCCNCCCTCTCCGCTGAGCCACTCTCCAGCCACTCATCTCCCAGCCTGTAGCGCTGCATGGGGTTGTTCCACTCATTTTCCTTGAAAAATGAGTTTTTAAAGAGCTGAAAGGAATGTATCCATGCAGTTTGAAAGATGTGTTTGGCTGAGATGAGACTGTCTGGACCAGTGATTTCAAGGAGGAAGAGGTGAGGGGAGAACAAAGGGAAAGAAAAAGCTCTCAGGGTCCCTCCTCTTGCTTTTCTAAGAGCCTCAGATTGCGGCTGGCATTTCTTGACTTCAGTCTATAAATTGAGAGAATAAAAAAAATTGAAGTGTAACCCAGCTGAATATGTACCTCAATTTCTTAGGCCTTGAAGGAAATGGTAGGAGGTAGCTCTCCCTCCTTTTTTCATCACTGTTGGTATAAATATGGAAGAGGAAAAAAAGCTGGAGGGTGAGGGGAGAGAGGAGTGAGGGATGGGGAAAGGAAATCTGAAATTATTCTTGCATGCACTAAGAAACACATACAGTCTCTTTATGTCAGGAATTACAGTATCACAGAAAACATCTTACCATCAGACAGGTGACAAAAAGTAAAAAGTTGACCAAAACTGATATGTGAAAATCCATCAGCGTTAACTATTTCCTCTTCTCAGTCAAAGAATTTATTTCTTCTTTGTGCTTTTTGTTTGGTGAAACAAAACTGATCCAAATCATTAAACTGATTTAAACAGAATGAGAACGTTTTGGTTGTTGTGTCAGTGTTTTTTATGGGTATTATTAACTAACAGATTTCTGATATAGCAATCGGGAGCAATATTTTTGCTCTCAAAAGAAAAAAAGAGACCACATCTAAAAATTTACAAATTAAACAACAACAAAGCAATTAAGAAATTTAAAAGCACTGGCACTGGGAAAAAGAAAAAAACAAACAACAAAACAGATTTTCAGCTATGCTTTGAAATTAGATTGTGAACAGATGCTTCAGAAAGATAAAGGAGGGCTCCTTTCAGGCAGCACAAGTTTTAGGCAGCCTTTGGTAGGACCAAAAGGCCTCTGATGCTTCAAGAGAGAGGTGAGATCAGAAAAAAGCTGTGCAAAATCAAGGTGACTTTGTAAAGAGGGCCTTGCAGGAGAAAGAAAAAATCTTCTGAGAGAGTTGCCACACATCTGTCCTGTTTATATAGAGCCATCTGCTTTCTAATACTACCTCCTACTAGTGCTAGCAAAGGAGTAGATAGAGGGTCTTTGTCTTCCTTTGGCTTAACTGTCCTGTGTTACTACCATCTCCACCCTTACAGTTCCCTGTGCTCTACAGTTTTGAAGGAAAGATCCTTTCTTGGTCAGTTGCACGTGACAAAACCTTTTGAATAAACTAAAGTGACCTAGCACAAACTCAGTGGAGCACAGGCAGGGAGAACACCACACATCAGCTTCCAGAGCATATGTGCAGGGCTCCACTCTGTTTGACTGGTGCTCGGGCTAAAACCACCTGCTTGACATTTTTGTATGCTGCATGCAAGATCAAAAATTTAAATACAGCTTTCTGGATGTTTCAAAGCTAAATGAAATTGCCAGAAAGCCTGTAAAGATGTAAAAAAAAAACCCAAACCCTCTTGAACTGATGACAATTCCTTCTCTTTTTATTATATCATTATATTGCAAATCATAAACTTTATCACTAAAAGATAACCAATGGCAAAGACATGCTAGGAAGAAGCAACTTGAGCCTATTCAGCTATTTGCCAAGAACATTTTATAATTAGTTCAGAGCATATTAATCTTGTTGAACAGTATTCATCTTTTTCACATTATTTTATTGTGTTTTATTCCTTTATCAACCACTGAGATAACATAGTGAGATTACTGGAATTTTATCTAGGCATTTAACAAAAGGTTTCTTCTCTCCTCCTTTCCCTTCAGACACGAATTTAGAAGACTTTGGGCCACTTGCTATACAAATCCATGGCACTGCTCAACACCGATTATACTGTAGTCTGTAGTCTAGTCAATGTAACAGGTTTCCATCTTGTGTACTGAGCCCATGAGACCCTGAGTCCTTAACCAGATTCCAGGGGAAGGCACTAAGGGGGATTTTATCTGCATTTTGCATGGATTTGAAAGGACTACTTTCAAGAGCAGTCAACCAACTGCAATTTTTTTCAATACGCAAATCCTATTTTCATAAAAGAATTTAATCTGCCAACAAAAGAACTCACAGCAAAATTTTATATTTTCTGTAGCACCATTTTTTGTTGTTGTTGTTTTGAAGGATTAGTAATTTTAGATCAAAAAACCTGGCAAAACAAGGTGCAAAATGGGAGGGAAAGGGACACAGAACAAAAAAGACATGTTGTGATTAGTTTTTTATCAAGTAAGTTTAGTGTGTGAATTTATGATGCTTCCCAGCAGTTGGGCTTTCCATCTGAAGAATGAATGAGAATTAAAAATATATTGAAATACTATAAATTCTCACTGTGTTAAAGGATTACATCTTTACCATGACAAGTCAGAAAATACCCTAAGGTCAGAAAGCTCTAAGGGTTTGCCTCTGTTGCAGCAACCCCATTAATTCAAATCTTGCCTTATTTTGGGGTCCTGGAAAGGGGATCAGCTCTTCTTCTCATTCCCCCTCTTTACTGAGCACTTCTCTCATGGTGGTTTTTGGAAGGACCCCTCTCAGACCACACAGCTGGCTTCTCTTTCCATTTTCCAAGGGAACCCTAAGCCTTGGCTTTCCTTCAGTCCTTTGCTTTGGCAAAGGTTTTAAGTAAGCATGCCATCATATCTTTTGAATAAAGATGCCAGCCACACCTAAGAGTGGTCAGATGTGACATGTTAAATCAGCTGAGAAGTTGTAAAGGGCTGGGCAAGATTTAAAACAAGCTGTGACTTCACTCATTAAGTCGACAATGAGGAGTGATCAGTATGCGTGGTGACAGAGTGGTTCTGTCACCATTGGCTTTGACTTCATCAAAGAACAATTTGGAGAGAAATACTAAATGAAGTCCAAAGGCAGGGTATGTCTAAGAAGGCAGAGATACTATTCTGATTTACAGATAAGGGGGACAGCATGACATCTTGTTCTTCTCTTGTGTTTCAAGTGCAACACATCACTGTGGGGGATAGGTACTTAGATGAAGCTTCACCTCTGCATCTCTGAAAATAATGCTCATAGACACAGAAATGGATAAGACTGCTCTTTGGTTTTGCTCCGTACAGCAATAATTAAAGGTATTGTAAAGTTCCTAATGAGGTAAAAATCTACATGAAGGGTTGGGTATCTTCACTGAAGACAGCACAGAAACTTAGCACCTGTGTGGATCACAGCTCTGCTTTGTAGAGGGATTGCTGTTAAACAGTTTGAAAAAAGCACATGCAAATGGTAGTATGTCTTCTCACAGAGAAATGTGTGCTGCAGCTAGAAGAAACTGACTTATCCCAGCACTATCTTGCATGTCAATGTCTAACTTCTTAACCACAACCACCCTGTGTAACACAGAAATTAAAAACAGCATCATTTTCAGTAATTACCAGAAACATACACATTTTCCAACAGGGTGACATTGTCATGAATTCCCTCGTCAAGAGGAAAAGAAGACAAAACATATCATATTTGTTTGAGAAGGCAGTGATAGATTTGTCACAAAGCTAATCATCTATTAAAAAAAAATTCCACTATTATCAGCTTCCTGAATTTCTGAAAAGGGATTAATTTTCTGCCTGAGCTAACATTTTTCTTCTATTTACCATCTTCAGTTATTTTCTGTCTTGAGATTCATTTATCACTAACTACTGAACCCAAGAAAGAAATAATGGGCAACATTCTCTTTTGAAGTAATAGCTGAGA
Organism: Bucco capensis; assembly: GCA_013396975.1. Lineage (NCBI taxonomy): Eukaryota > Metazoa > Chordata > Aves > Piciformes > Bucconidae > Bucco > Bucco capensis. The sequence continues at coordinate 129,249 of VWZO01003026.1, read as the reverse complement.
AGGCTATTAAATCAAGAAGCAAACGATGGATGTTGAAGACATACATTAGAAACTGTTATAACAGCTGCAAGTTTTTCACAGGAGATCTGCACTGCCAGTTTAGTCAAGGTATCAGGGAAAGTAAGTTCATCCTGTGACAGCAGGAATCAGTGAAAAGTAAATTGTTTGAGGTGGTTTTGTTTTGTTTATCTTTTCCTTTTTTGTTTGTTTGGGATTTTTTTCAGATAAAACTCACACTAAAAGGAATGATATTGCAGGAATTATGAGATCAATGGCACTATAAAGTGCAATTCATGTTGCAAGAACCAGTATCTCATGTTAAGGCAGATCTTGTGTATGCTTGAAGCCTTGTGAAGCCTTCTGCTCATGCATAGCAGGACTTTCTTCTCTGCTTTTGAGTAAAATGGATAGAAGACCTCCCCAAATTCCCTCTTATCTCATCCCTTACTCAACCTTTTCTGGCACATCAGCTAAAAAACACAAGAACAATCACTGTTGGAGGTGCTTGCCTGATGCTAATGGACACACTTTCGTAAGGTTATTGAGTAAGTGCACTCAGATCACTCACCTGGGGCCTGGCAAAAGTCTCTAGGCAAACCAACGAGTCTAACTTCCATGAAGGTATTTCTGAGAGGTGTGCTTCAGCAATTCCAGAACACTAAGATTCACATCAAGGTACATGTTTCTGACATTAATTGGTTCCATACTTCCCATGCTGTCTCACTGGGATGCTATCCAAACACAGCTTCTTGCTCTAACTTGCTATACTAAAGCAAGTGTATGGGATTTGAGAGATTACTCCCTTAGATTTTAGCTTGTTGGTCTGATGCCAAAATGCAGACAACACCTATGAAGTACTGAAGCTAAGCAATTTTAGTATGCAAGGCTGTCTCTGTGCAGGAGAGGCTCAATTTCACCAGTCTGCAAAGCTGATAGCAAGGCATACACTCTGTGACTTGTTTCTACAGTGTTGCCAAAGCTATGGGGCAGCAGGAAGGGATGGGTGCAAATTCAGTTACTGCATTTGGACAGTGCAACAATATGCTTGTTGCTTTTATCAAGTCAACATTCCCTATAGATGTTCTCTTAGTTAAGCCAATACAGAGCCTTTCCTCTACAGATGAAGCTCATGTATTTCCTGCTTAGGAAGCAGAGACAGTTTTCAACAGTGAATTCTCATCTGAGTGTTGTATGAACTAAGAGTAGGACAGGAGGAGGAGCAGAGGCTTCAACATCTGGTATTAAAGGCATCTAACTATGTCACAGGTCAGCAAACCAATTTTATTCACTAGGTGATTTCTTGACACTGATTGTTGTAACACAAATCTGCCAACAAGCCCAGCTATCCCTAGGCAGCACCCTAGAAGTAAATACAGCTGTTTCTAGAATTTTGCCTAGTGGGTATTGAAATGGATTCTCTGCTTAATATAGCAGACAGCTAGCAAGAACAAAGCATGAAATCAAATTCCATCAATCCCTTAAATTTCTTTATGCAACCCATTGTTACTGCTTACAGAACAGCTTTGGCAGGCAAAGGCCACAACAAAATGTAGCCTTAGTTCATAGGGAACAAGTTTTCCCACCTGCCATTTTTGTTGTCAGTTGTTTTATACCAATTGCTCTCCAAGCAGTTCCAAGCTTAACCTGAACACAGCTGCACTGATCCAAGGAAGCTGAAATAATTTGTCTCTTCTAGTGAAGCAGAAATGGGGTAGGTGACAGTACCTATCACCGTTTTCCTGGTAGGAATATGTTAGCAGCTCTTTCTCATAGCACTTAGATTAAGCCTGCACTTATGTCTTTTCATACAAATATTTCTGGTAATTCCATTTTATCTCTGCAAGTGAGATGAAATTCATACCGAGGCACACGTTCTCAAGTAACTCCTTCCTTCACATGGGAATGAGCTGACTCAGCACATGAATTATGGAATCACAACCATACACTGCCATATTGCAGCCCTTAGATTTATAAAGGAAACTTTTCATTAACTATATGTAGCATTTCTTGGGCTTTACAAAAAGATTAGATCTGTATCTGCCTGTAGCCCCACTTTATTTGCTGAACTGGCNGGATCTTGGTTTGCGAAGCCTAGCCACAACAACGACAACGACATGGGATGTGCCCTACAGGACATTCTTAGTGGTCACAGTGCCTGTTCATTTCTATGGTTCCCTTCTTCAAAACCTTTCTGGTCACTGCACATTCATGAAAGAGATACTGTAAGTAGCCAACATAATAGTGGTAACAGCATCTATCGCATGTGAGGAGAGGTGCAGAGGCTGTAGACTGTAGCAAAGTGGAATCTGAGATGGAGATTTGTTCACACAAAGCAAAGGGAAGACAACTATTTAACTTAAAAACATCTGTCTGTAAGATAACCACAAAAGCAACCAAATTATAGGGTTGTTGAAGCAATGAGGTTCTGGGCTGCCAATCTAACTATCAGTAAGGCTCAGAAGGTTCCTCTTAATCCTTTTGCTTCTGTGGTAGCTGGAGTCCTGACATGAAAAATTTGCAGAGGCATAGAAGCACCACATGTACCTTTAAAAAAATAAAATGGAAATGATAGAAATCATTTTATGTTGTCAATGAACTAATCTGGCTTAAGGTTAAGGCTTTTTAAAGACAAGGCTCCACTGCAACAGTAAATGCTGTTGCAAAGCATGTCCACTTCTATTCATAGCCACCTTTCAATGCACTCTAAAGTTGAGTGACATCAAGTGGGCTTTATTTACCAGCAAAGCTTCATGGCAAACAAAGCATCAATTGCAAGAAACATGCAATTCTTTTTGCTAGTAAGTATTGTTAGATTATTGTGTGAAAGGAAGAATATGCGCAGGGAATAGCTGCCCTGAACATTTAATCCTCCCTGGAATATGCTTTTATGAGATAAGTCATAATAAATATAATGTGTCAATTGTTTAACCTATTGGGAAAGAGCAGGTAGACAAATAGCTAGGTGTAAATATGAGAGAACCTGCTGACAAGCACAGACATGGTTTAAATGCCATTTGCAATCATAGCACTGAAGGTAAAGGCCAGGCATATAGCCCAATTGTATAATATCTGGAAATTGTCCTCTTGCTGTTGACAGGACTGACTGACAATGCTAAGTTACCTTATACAATGTCTGATACAAAAAAATTAGGCATTATCAAATGGCCAGCAGAGAACTGCAGCCAAATAAAGGCTCAAGCAGGCAACTGCTAGAGCCCCAAATGATTGATATTAGCTGAGAAATGCAAAATATATCTTTACAACATGGAATGCCAAACTTTAAGCGTGCCATCAATAAAAGGCATGGTGACCTACATTTTAAAGGTCTAAAGACTACCTGGTTTATTCTGTCACACAGGAACTTCTAATCTAATGAATAAAAAAGTCAACTGGTCTTTCTTTGAAAGTGGTTAAGAGCATGACTCTCATTTCCATTTTGTTGAGTACCCAACCAGAATGTCCTTTTCTCCCATGTAGATAGCTATCATAAGACACAGCTTCTTTATCTGTTCCCAAACTCTGAAGCCAAGTTGTCAAAGCTCTCCCCATTAGCTGAGCATATAAATCATAGAATCATAGAACAGTTACAGCTGGAAGAGACCTTGAAGATCATCGAGTCCAGCCTTTGTCCTAGCCCTACCAACCTGCTAAATGATGCCCCCCAATGCAACATCCAGCCGTCTCTTAAACACCTCCAGGGATGGTGACTCAACCACCTCCCTGGGCAGCCTGCTCCAATGGTTGACAACCCTTTCAGGAAAGAAATTCCTCCTAATGTCTAGCCTGAACCTCCCCTGGCACAATTTCCATCCATTTCCCCTTGTCCTATCACTCTCCACTATGGAGAACAGACCAATCCCTGCCTCTCTACAACCTCCCTTCAGGTAGTTATAGAGAGTGATAAGGCCTCCCCTCAATCTCGTCTTTTCCAGGCTAAACAGGCCCAGATCCCTCAGTCTTTCCTCA
>VWZO01003026.1:109981-124478 GCA_013396975.1 Bucco capensis | reverse complement strand
TTTTTCCCTGATCTTCAGCAATATGTCCCTATTCAGCCAGGCTGGTCTTCTGTGCCACCGGCTTTTCTTAAGGCACGTAGGGATGGCCTGCTCCTGTGCCTTCAAGATTTCTTTCCTAAGCAAAGTCCAGCCTTCCTGGACTTCTACGCCCTTCAAAACTGAATCCCAAGGGATTTTGTTGAGTAACCTTCTAAACAAATCAAAGTCTGCCCTTCGGAAGTCCCAAGTGGCAGTTTTTCCTCTCGCTTTTCCTAATGTTTCCAATAATAGAGAACTTTATCATTTCATGATCACTGTTGCCTAGACAACCTCCAACTGCCACATCTTCCACAAGACCTAAGAAAAAGCTCCAACAATTTCCAAGAGAAGAATGATAGACAGGATGTTGAGTGGTAAATGAGGATATTTGGAATACATCTGTGGGCATGTACTTTGTCATTTGCTACTCATCACATCTCCAGCTCAGAGGAATGGATTCTCTCATGCAGTAGCAGCTGTTATTGTTTGGGTTGTAAACAGTCATAAGCCATATGGTGTGGCATAAGAAAAAAATTTTCACACTTTCTCACATGTACTAATATTATTATCACAAAGCATAAACACATCTACATATATATATATATATCTTTTCTCTGGGGAGGCACATAGCCTTCAACCTGATTCTAAAAAAAAAAAAATAAAAAAAATATCTACTTCCACATTAGGAGATAACCTGTAAATATTGGATTTGGATTTTTAGAATTTGGATGACTTGACAGAAAACAAAGGCAGATGTGCAGTAGATACTTTCAGTTCCATAGACTGGATGAAAAAGAAATGCAAAATATAAATCAAGGTGGTAAAATGGGAGTGAAAATTAGGAGGAAGGGAGAAAAAAAAGACATTCTACATGTAACTACTACAGAAAAATATATTTCAGTATCTTTTGCTATCTAACTCCTTAAAAAGCAGCAGAACTGTGGTGTATCATGCAAATGGCTCAGCAGTTTCTCCATGCAGGTGAATATGAACTCTCCATCTGGTCAGTGATGGGTAAAGCCAAAAAGGATTTTGGTGGACTGTATGTAGACAGGAGCAGGCCTCTCAAAAATTATGAGACCTCTGCTTTGCAAGAGAAGCAGACTACAATCAGTGTTCCAGAACATGAAACAAGGAGAGGATGCAGCCCCCTCCCTTGCTGTGTGTCAGAGCTTACAAATCAGGCTTTTCCCCTCTCTCCATCTGAGACTGCAGAAGACCTGCTGAGTTCAGAAGAGTTGCTTCCTTTTTAAACCATGATTTTTTCAGTGTTAATGCTTAAAAGCTACTAGTGGTTTTATTTGTGTTATTACTAAAGCACTTTTTGGCTTATCTTTATACTTTAAGCACTTTAATTAAAGAAAAGTGTGATTGTTCTTTCCATTGTATGGTGAAGCTGGCAACACACAGAGTCAATTTACGGTTTTGCAGAGCCAAGTTTCTGAACTACATCCCAAAAATCTTAGCACAGTAACACTGCACTTGCCAACAGAAAACACTGGCATATCCTACTGCTATGGTTAGACAGACCCCATGAGCCCATGACCTAGCAATCAACAGTATTCTCCTTCTCTCAGCCTGTTTCAAACACTGCATTGATACCAACTGGCACACTACAGCAGTTCTGAATTTATACAAAGAAAACTCCCTTCACTAAGAGATTTTTGTTGGTGAATAACTGCACCCCAAATGAAATGATCCAGCAGAAGGTAAGAATGTCAAGGCATTCCTGGGCCCCACCAAGAGTGGTGTCCAGGCTCAGGACGCTGGCAGCCATGGAGGGAAGCCAAGAAACCTTCCACATTCATCAGCCCTTGCTGAGAGTCACAGTTCACACTTGACCCTTAGACATGAAAAGAGGCAGCAAATCAGCACATAACAGGAACTGAGGAAAAAAATCCCCAGTCTTTCTATAGGATGTGGTAGCCTTACATCAAATCCATTTTGCTCTAACAACCTCCTTCCTACTCCCCAGTTTTCAATATAAGACAACTGTAGGATTAAATAATTTTATACCACTGTTACATTGCTCTACGGATATCATTAGCCACATCCTGGCTATCATGTATTTCTTCACCAAAACTCAAAACTGGAACTGAGGTAAGCAAAATGCCTGTGATCAGGAGAATGGGCCCGCTACTGTCTTTGAAGTATTAGCATGCCTTAGAGTGTTTTCCTCTTTTTATCATTGACAGGGGAAGTGTCTCAGTCTAATCATCCAATATATATACCTGCTTTCCTGACTCACCAAGCTGGCTAGATAACCCTATCATCAAGACACATGGGGAATCAGCTTGCCAGCTTCCACCACTGAGACACTCTGCAGAATGACTTGAGAATCCCCTCCAGATCTCAGCTCAGTACAGCATCATTACTGCAAACATCACCAACAATGTAGACATTTGCATATCTACTTTGTGTCAATCAGCTGGCTTCTTCCATAGGAATGCAGCGCATTTGCTGTTTGATTCTGAAGCTACAACCAATACTTCTAGGCATCTCTCTTCTAAAATTCTTCCTGAAAATTACAGTGTTCACACAATCATAGCCTTATTTTTCAAAAATAATTTCAAATTATTAGGCTGTGTTCAAGAGCAAAAACCAATGAATAAAATTGCACAACCCTATAAGCAACATTCTGCAACTAGCAAACATCAGGAAACATGGATGTTTATTTGAAAATTTGATTTCAAGAGATGGGAAATTTCACAGAGAGAAGTTTTCATTGCATCCTCTTAATGAAGTGTTTATAAAGCTCAGCTCTGAGCACAGGACTCTGCTCTTGGAAGAGAGAATGCACCTGAAAGGACACTACAGTCAGGAGAAGATTGAAGTACTACTATTCTGGGAGAGAATGATCTGTTGTTGTTTATTTGTTTAAGAAGTATTTAAACCAGTTAGTAAATCATGAACAAGAAACATTTCCAAAGTTGTCACTGGACACAAGCTCACCTGAAATAACTATATTGCAAAAGTAACTTCCATGCATGGGAACTCACTCAATATATATGTTCAGACAACCACAGTTTGTCTTCACTCATGAGACTCTTGGCTTACAACCAGATTACAGGACAACAGCCTAAACGTTCAACAGGACAATCATTTCCACTTGCAAACCTGCTCTCATAAGCTAATGACATTTGTGCAAATCATACATACAGAATGGCAAAATGAAGAACTTTATAGCTTGCAAACTTAAAGTAAATTAAATGAAAAAAGATTAGCTTAACTCGTACATCTCTAAACCATGGTCGTTTATGTACTCGAGTGTTTTCAGCAGTTGCACAGCCAAATGGGTACTTTAATTGCCTTTTTTAAAACAAGGAAACACTAATAAGCCCTAACAAACAAGCCCTCCCAAATTCAGTGCTGCTGATGGAGGAAAGATCTAGAGATGGCCAAAACAGCGTTATCAAAGACTAAACACACCAATGGAGTAAGAATCACAGAAATTCTGATGTTTTTAAAATATGAAAACTGAAAGATGGAGGAGGAGGTACCTTAATACATTAATAAAGTGTAATTTGCTTTGTATGCAAGCACAGAAATATTGGTTGCATGGTAGCTTCCTCAAACTCATAGAAGTATGCCTGTAGCGGTGCCTGAGACAATAAGCCAGACACACCGATTATATGCCTTACCAGCTAGATCACGCTGCCTCTCTCCCTCAGAAGTGCTTCTTAAGTTACTTTAGAAAACTCCAGTTGATATTTATTTTTCATCAGGCTAGTATGAACGTCCTGATTACCATCAGCAACAGGAGAAGGCACAATAAAGTTTACTTGTCCTAACCTGCAGCTATGTGTATGGTTACCTCCCTATACTCAAAGCAGCATTATTTTGTCTGGCCCTTTTGCTCTAATGGGCAAAACTTGGATTTAAGAATCCATCACTAGATGAAATTGATAATTCAATGACTGAAGTATTATTTGTATTCTGATGTTAAAAGAGAGAAAAAAGAAACAAAAGAAAATGGCTACTTACAGAACATGCAGAATACAGTTAATACAGAGAATGCAGTTTCCAGAAGAGAACAATCATAATTAGTCATTTTAAAAGTTTTCCCTCATCTGAAATAAAATCAGGTTTTGATTTTATTTTATCTTGTTTTAAAGTAAAAATCTCTTTAAATATCTAGATAGCAATGCCACAAATGATTTTGAAAATCTAGTTTACTATTATGTTAAACTCAGCTGCTTAGACAAAATGCATCTTATTTAACAAGCTAACATGTTTCCCTTTCAGAAGTCAGATGAACTAACTGTGAATCAGATTTGTATCTTAACGTTAAAAGAGAATTCATATTTCACTTTCTCATGGAACACGACAACAAGCGTGCCTGTTACTGTCTCATTCCTCCTTTAATCATTATATTATGTTTTCCTCTTAATAAAAACCATATAACCCTGCAGCCAGAATACCAAAATCACTTCCATCTTAGTTTTCAGAAACTGCTGAATAAAGCTCAGAACAAAAATAATCCCTCCTTCCCCACTCACATGGTTTACTCACCATCACTTTTTTCCAAAACTCAGTTTCACTTGAAAAATGATCCATAACAATTAAATGATTTCTTCTTTGTGAAAAGTATTGCTCCAATCATTTAAATTACTGAACGAAGCAGAGGAAACATTGTGCTCCACAGAGCTCTCGAAACATGCACTGTTGTTTTTGCTGATGCAATGAGGCTTCTAAGCAAACGAGTTTGCAAGCAAGCTGGGTAGTGGCATTTTCCTTATGATTCAAAAGTGAAGTATGCCTCAGCTAACTGAATGCTTGCACAACGTATAATAAAGGAACTCAAGGATTCATACATGTCTCTAACATAATCATTTGTAGAACTTCAACTCCTGTTACCATCTATAACTCTGCCACACCTCAAAAAATTACGTGCTAGATACAAACTTTTACTGGGTGCTATGTGCAGCCAAAAGAAAGATAGCTTCAAGCCAGAGGCTTATATGTAAAAGTCTCTGAAGTGTAAGTCCCTAAGGTGTATGAAGTTACATTCTGTGTATGGAACGTAACTGTGGATTCCTGCTTGCTATGTATATATCATAAAGTTCATTGTAAGCCACACGTTAAAAACATGTAGTCAGCCACAATACATGACTGTATTAATGCACAGAACTGTTGTGATAGGAAGAACTTACAAAAATATACTTAAATACACTTAATAATTGCCACTTTTAACAATTAAAAAAACCCAAACCAAAACTCCAAGAAAAGCACAGAAGAATTTGCAGTGCATTTTTTGAGAAATGGGGATAAGAAGATCCAGAGACCAGCTAAATGCTGCATCTTCTTTTCCATAGACAGGCAGACCTGTTTGTGCCTGGAGAAGAGGGATTGAGAGTTATTAATAATAACTCTCAGCAGTAAATTGAAAAGGGTGGAAATAGGTAAGAATCTTGTGATCACCTGCTTGTGGGGAGACTCTAGTACAAGATTTCTTATTTATTTCATCTGCTTTCAGTCAGCTGCCATCACAGGTAAATGTCACGAAGATTCAAAATCTTTCAAATCCGAGACTAAAAATATCACTCCATGCAAATAAATGCTGTTGCAGACATTTACATGACCATTAAGCCATCACCAGATTCATAAGATAACCTTTTTTTCTTTGCAAGCTTTTGGTTTTTCTGACACATTGAGGTCTGAAGTAGTATTTACTCAATACATCCTGATATCTCCTAATGAGTTAGGACCTCTTCAGGTGCTGCCGCTTAGAAATTGCTAAGACAGTCTAGATGAATGTTCTCTACAGCTCCGAGTTTTAATATTTAAAAGCTTACATCTTCTGACAAGCTCCTATCTTTAACATCTTCCCTTGACACCCTTGCTGTGCCCATGGGCTCTTCTTGCAACTAAGAGAAGTGGTCAGACAAGACCAAGCGAGAAGGCAGATGGAAGCTGGAGGCATTTCTGGGGGAGCCCAAGCACCCTTTGCTATTACGTTAAACATAGCTGCTTAGTGCTGTAGTTCATGCTCCCAGCCAGGGTGACCCCTCAGCAGCTGGAGGTGAAACACCTACCTGGGACTTGTTACTGAGTAAGAAAGTAGTAATGTTATCACTGTGCTAAATCATTAAAAACCTAGGAAAAGACTTCCACCTTCTTACAGCTTAGGAAATTCTACCTATATAAATAATATCTAATAATATAATATACATGTAATAGTCTGAACCACTTGCACACTTTCAAACAGCAGCTAATTAGACCAATGTGACAAAATGAAAAGGAGAATAAAAATGCCATGTTTACACCCAATAGCATACCCAGGCTAGTAAAACTGGACTCTGACTGCATGCTTTGGCCTGGGATATACTTGTACAATTTAACACACCAACCAATGTTTACCATACAGTGATGCAATTTCAGATTTTCCAAGTCCTCAATGCATCTTCAAACAATATGTGATAAATTTAGATGTACCTTTAATCAGCACTTACTTAATCACTTCAGTGTTCTACAAACAAAATGAAATAAAACAGGATGCTGATCATCCTGTATCTGTCCAGAAATAAATACTTACAAAGGATGTTATTCAGCAATAAATCTATTATTAGTGCTTTTCAAGCTCTTTGATTTACAAAAACTAGTAAACTGTTGCTTATCAGCATGCATGTTTTCCCTGCTTTATTCTGTGAATCCTGTAACTTGGCAAATGAACACAATTTTTCTGGCATTTTGTGGAACACAGACATCTTTGTCTACTGCAAAGAAGCCTTAACCCTCTGGGCTTTCCAGTCACAACCAGGATGTCTCCAGTACTTTGTCTGTTGTTTTGAACCATGTACATTGAATTCAGTGGGTTCGAAGTATGTCCTGACACTGAGCTCCAATGTAAGCTCTTGAATTTTTGTAGATCCATAACTTTATCATAATAAGCTTACTTTATTTCACTTAGTAATATTCTTCTGAGGAACATTTGTATTTGTGTCATGAATTTTAATTTACACAGAAAATTACCTCAGATTAGTTATTTCAAAAACTAGAAAGTAATTTCATCAGTTCGGAATACTGTGGTGAATCACAGAATTGTTTAGGTTGGTAAAGACCTTTAAGATGATCAAGACCAACCATTAACCTAGCAATGGTAAATGACTGAGTTCTTGGTTTCGAACTAGTATTTGGAGGAGGTGAGAAAGAAGAGCAAAAGCTGAGTGATGGCAGCTTGTGCACTAATGGATCGTATAAGCAAGAACTCAGGTTAGAGATGGCAAGGAAAACTACAGAAGTGAAATGACACACAGGAGAAGCCATCTTTATAAGTCTGTTTTTTCCTTTTTCTCCTCCCCTCTGTTGATTCTCAGGCTACACAGCATAAAATCTTGCATCAGGATCATAATAAACATCCATCAAAGATCCTTCTGCGCTACCTTAACAGGAGGCCAAATAATTCAGAGACCAGTTGAAGCTCAGTTACATTTTTCTGCAGTAAGCCACCAAAAGGTGAAAAGTAAATAACCCTTATGCACCTTTAAGTTAAGAACGTTTAAGTTCTTTTATATTGATCCCATCCTCATCCTGAAAACATGGTTTTAACATTTTCACACATCCATCACCTAGCTCCACACTTTTCCCTGTACCAGGCAGAACCCACTCCTCAACTTCATATTTTAATGTCAATATCTATGTAAAAAGCTACATGTTTAAATCATGCACTTACACTAATTTCTTACAAATATTTTTCCATAGTGGTTCAGCACACTTTACCTGTTTTGATTTGTGAAAAGGATTTCTGAGGTTTGTTTCCTGTAGCAAGTGTAAGTATATGCTGTTTTTAATGATCTATTTCTGAAGCAGACCTTGGTACTGCAGTCACATACTAGTGGACCATCTCTTATGTCTTGGCTGTGGAAGGGCAGCCATTCAACTTAGTGAGGGGCCTTCCGTATCCACCAGTCTAACACTGGAGGGTTAGACACAGTCTGAAAATCACTTGGGGTCTTCTGTGGCCCCTGGTGCGATAACTGTGCCGACAGCAGAGGGAGCATTAAACTCATTGCCCATGGGAAAGCGTGGGGAGTGATACCCATGTTCCTATAATCCTTGTATGGGTAGGATGTGCTCATTAGCCTTCTGGCAGTCATCCTAGGAGAAGGACAACTCTGATTCCAAACCCGGGCAGATGGAGCTCGTTTAGCCCTGTAAGGCCTTCCATCTAAGAGAAGGACACTCTAATAAAACCTCCATCCTAAGGACTTTGCTGCCAGCGTCCAAGCTTGCTAGGCCCTGGCAGATGAACCTTAGGACTAAAGGGTGGGTCCAGCTCTGCGCATGCTGTGTCTCACCTAAAAAAACACTTGCACAAGCTCGAGGGTGCTATCCGCTATCCTCTTTTTAATCAGCACGCTTGGAAAAGGCGCTGATGAGGAGCATGGGTGGAGCCCTCCCTGGATCTTTGTTCGCAAAGCCTAGCCATACTTACCACACTGGAGGGTCCTGTGGGTGATTAAGACAGCCCACTGTGATATTGCTGTGCCCAGTACAACATGCATACATTTCTTTTTCCTGCATTTTAAATCACATTATCTCCAACATCTTCAATCAGGTAAGACAGAGAAAGACTTCATGTCTAGTTTATTGCGTGAGATGTGGCAACATGAAATAAGGCTGCAGCTGGACTTCTATTAACTGATGAAGTTTCACACTTGCTCAGAAGCCCATCAGCCTGAAGGTTAGGATCTAAAGTGAAATTCTTCTAACCACTGACACAAGTACATGCATTGGTTAATATGACAGTTAATCATTTTGGACTTCACTAAAAGCAAATCACATGCTTTTAGAAGGCAAGCAGCTGACTTGCAGGAGAGGTCTATGTGCCCTGTAGCTCTTGAAGAAAACCCCTAATTACCAACAAACTATTTTTAACTGTCCCATAAGTATTAATAAAACTGAGATTATCACTGTAGAAAGTATCCTTTCTCCTACTCCTACACCACTGTGGCCTCTGAACTTGCTCACTCAAGTTGTGATCAAGTATGGCTTTTACACTGGTGGCAACTGGCACCACAAATACTTCTAGATTCAGTCAAGCTGAATACCAATTAAAAAAACCCCTTAAACCCATACATCATTGCATGTATCAACCCAACCACGTTCACATCCTGGGCGCAGGCAGAGTCTCCAGTGGACAGTGCAACACCTAATAGTGCCACTAAAACCAGCAGGACCAGAGCTTTGCCATACACATGTGACCTGCCAGCATCTTGCTTGCTACTTGCAACTGCCTATTTTATGACTGCTGATCACACCCCCCAAATACGACTTGATGAAGTTATTTCAAGATGTTGCATCACTAGTATGATACTCTTTGTCTTAATGGCCTTCAGCAACTTCCAAGCTAAGAAGCACTGTGTTCCAGGAGTCTAACTTGAACTAGCAGCATCAGAAACTTGGTATACGCCTTCTCCCACTTTATAGATTAATAAGTGCAGTCACATCAAAGCTTTATCTGCACCAATGCAGGATGTGGAGTGGAATGTGAGGCACACTGTGGCCCTCACTTCCCTCAGATTTGTAAGAAATGCCACTTCACAGAAGAAGAGATTAGAGATTTGGAAATGATACAAAGTGGTTGAATCCTTCCAATGTATGGTTTAGGGGAACAATAACATAAATACAGAATATTGCACAGTAAGAAGTGAAAGCACAACTGGAGGATTCATAACCTGCAATAGTAATTTAATAATCAAGCCCTTATAAAAGAACATCTAACACCAGCTGACATTAGGAGCTGACAGTACCTCCCCAATCAGTGCTAAATAATTCACTCATAACAATTGCCTCTCACTTGATCATGTTAATGAAGTTGATACGAGATGCAATTCAAAGATTATTGAAGTCAATGAGTGTTCTTCATTAATGCCAATGGAATCTGGATCAGACTCATCAAGTTAAAATATGAGGAGCTAGAAGTGGAGCAGAGGCATAAGCAGCAATGGTGGTTCTAGATCTTGAATATTAAAAATTATTGTATGCTCACTTTGTACCACAGTAGAAGAACCTTTAAAATGTGGTTTTTTGTACTGTTTGTGACAAAGGTAAGTGGTCAAACACTGCCCTGCTATAAACCCCCCACTGTTATCTATGCACATGATCTCATTCCATGCTTCAAAATACCCTTGGGGTCACAAAATACCAAGAGAATTTTGTTCATAAAATCCTATGATTCCGAATGATAAGTAAACTCTTTAATACTGGATTTGATTTTACATTTGAGAACTATTATATGAAATAGTAATGAGGTCTAAGGGGCAAGAGGAATTTCTTCCTGTTTGTTACAGAGCAGTACATGAAAATAAAACAGAAAGGACTCCGGTAATTGATAAAATAAAGAGGAAATGGGGGAGAAAGGCCTCCAGCATCTCTAACAGTGACTCTAAATGCATGCTATATAGAAAATTAGGAAATCTAGACACAGTTGTGCAAAAGGAACCTTAAACATTACCAGTTATCCTTGCTTGTTGTGCTTGTCTGTAAAGGCCAAAACTTGGCTAGGAAAAACTTTATCACCCCTTTACTGCATTTTCTTCAGTCCTCTTTTTCATTAATTTACAACACAGTAAGAGCATAGAGTCTTCAGAGGGGTTGGGACACTAAGTGAGGATGGTAAAGTACACAGGTCTTGAGCATGAACGAGTACCAAAACATTCTCACGTTCCCAGATGCTACTGCCAAAATGGAATTGCAAGGAAATGCTGCTTTTAGTTTTCTAACTATTTGTGATTTTCTTCCTCTCCTTCCTCCTCCTTGCAGGATCAATGCTGCTTTTTGAAATCAGGGTGCTGGCAGGAAAAGTTCCCATTGCTCTTTTCTTATTTATAGATCCTGCAGCAGGAAATGCTGATATGAATAAAAATTTGCAGTACGAGGTGCCTTTTCACTGCTGAAATGAAGCTGAGACATCAAGAACTCCTATGTGAAGTGTGAAAAACATTTAAGAAATACTGCAATGAAAGGAGCACAAAGTCTTTCCCCTGGATCAGATCTATGGTCTTTGGGGCTGCAAGTTAGAAGCAGCAGATCATGCTGCTCTCCAACTGGAGCCAGTCTAACTCAAATGTTTATCTGTGCACCCATGTCCTATGCAGATCATGATACTTACACAAGTAAAGCAAGGGTTCACATGGAATGAAGAAGTGTATGATAAAATGTTTGCTGTTTTAAAAATGCATTTTTAGCTACTTTCCAAGGAAGTGGCTCAGTATTTCTTACTTAGCAGAGCTCATCAGCTTGTACAGACTGACAACAGCAGTTTTAAACTTAAACACCAAACTAAATCAGAACGAAAAAAACCCTTTATTCTGAAAATACTTGATGTTTGCTAGCTGCCTTATTATCATCTGACCTCAGTTTTGTGTCCTTTGGTTGTTGAAAACATTCACTGTGCTGTACACTGCAGACAATGCACACAGAGTGCTGCCACTCCAGAGGGTGAACAGAAAACCATTAGGCAGCTCTGCTGCCTCTGAAGTAGTGATGCCAGCAATCTCTGTGAAAAGTGCATTTCTGCTTACATGAATTTCTTACACAGTACATTATTCTACAATTTGTCCTGCTATAAGGTAGGATAGAAAGCCACTGATGCTCTTTGTTCAGTCAGGTCTACCCACACACGAGAAAAACATTTATAGCCCAAGCTAGGTTGCAGCAAAGACTGATATGATTATCTGTAAAAAATAAGCCAGAATTATATGAAGTATGAAAATAATCAAGACGATATTTATCAAGCTCCTTGACAGTACTATATGAAGGCTAAGACATGGTTTCATAGACGATGGGAGAAATGGCTAGAAGTCAATATAGTCCCAACTTGGTTCTCAGCAAAAACAGTGTTTGTATTGCCAACCCTCCCCTATCATTTGTTTTTAAAATAGAACATTATTTAGCAGTATTGTTAGTCAGTCTCATTCCTCATTATCTATATATGATAACAATAGATGCTTTGATAACAAAAAATGAAATGCAAAAACCTCAAACAAAAATACTATCATTTAATTAACATAATTTGATATACCTTTGAGCTTTCTCAAAGGTATATAACCATAGCTTTCTTTTTAAAACTTCAGCTCCTGGAACCACGTTATTTATGAGAAGCTGAGTTTTCACGAAGAATATCATAATTTTTTAAATACTCAGGGTCACAGAGAAGGGACATAAAATACCGGGTCTAAAAGATACAAATGTAAGGTAAATAGAACTGCTTTAAAAATATGTGGCATTAGCAACAGGGAATTCCAAATCTCTTAGCACCAACAGAATCCCTTAGTATTTTGTTTATATCCACAGTTCTCTACCATAAAACACAATGGATTCAGTTGCCTCAACTATTTCTGCCCAGAATCTCATAAACTACCCCAAATTTCCTCTCTCTTCCAACGTACTCAGTTCTAGTGATTTCAGAAAGGTAGCGTGGCACAGAAGGAAAGCACACAGTGAAACAACTTTTCTGTGCTATAAACAGACTAGTGATCTTGCAGTGGTTAGTACAAAAATACAGCGCAAATGCTAGCAACCTTACAGCAGTAATTTTTGATATGAAGTGGCTGCAAACGGCAAATAAATCTGTGGTTTCAAATCTGAGCCTTGAAAAAAGCCAAAGGCATAATTTCATTTCAATGAATAGATGCCAGGTAATTCAAAAGAACACTTTGAATTACTAAATTGTTTAAGCCACATCATCATCTGTATCAGAAATACTTCATTCTTGGAAAAAAAATTGGAAGTAAAAATATGATTATTAGGGTTAGGACAAAGTATAAACCCTTTCTGCTATATAATGTTTAAGTTGTGATCCTGTAACATAAGCAAATTAAGCTTTCCCTTCTTCTTTGGACTGTTAAGTTGTCCTGTGCTTTTCTTCCTTCACCTTGTTGGGGTTTTGGTGGGAGGGGAAGAGAGGCTATTTGGGAGAGAGAGGCTATTAAGCATGGACATTTTCAGCCTACACAGGGTATTCCTTCAGCAAATGTTTACTTCTTTTGAAATACAAAAGTAAATGACAGTGCTGATTAGTCCCCACAAAAGTCCCCCATCTCATGAAAGAGTCTAAGGCAAGTTGAATACGAGTCAACAGTGCACCCTGGCAGCTGAAACAGCTGGCCAACTGTGTCCTGGGGTGCGTCAAGCACTGCATTGTTAGCTGGTCAAAGGAGGTGACAGTCCCACTCTACTTTGCACTGGTGCAGCCTTACCTCGAGTACTGTGTGCATTTTTGAGCACCACAATATAAGAAGGATATTAAGTTGTTGGAGAATGTCCAGAGAGGGCCACAAAGATGGTGAAGGGTCTAGAGGGGATGCCATATGAGGAACACCTAAGGTCACTTGGTCTGTTCAGCCTGGAGGAAACTGAGAAGAAACCTCATCGTGGTCTATAGCTTACTTATGAGAGGAAGTGGAGGGGCAGGAGCTGATCTCTTTTCTCTGGTGACCAGTGACAGGGCACAAGGGAACGGCATGAAGCTCTGCCAGAGGACGTTTAGGTTGGTTATTAGGAAAAGGTTCTTAATCCAGAGGGTGTTGGAGCACTGGAACAGGATCCCCAGGGAAGCAGTCACAGCACCAAGCCTGACAGAATTCAAGAAGCATCTGGACAATGCTCTTAGACACGTGGTGTGACTCTTGGGGTTGTCCTGTGCAGGGACAGGAGTTAGACTCTATGATTCTTGTGCACCCCTTCCAACTCGGGACATTCTATAATTCACAGTAGGCAGTCTACGTCTCTGGGTGGCTCAGAGGTCACCCCTCCACATCCTCCCCAGTGCACCCACAGAGCCCCAAGAGCCACGGCAGGGGCTGTGCTGAACCCACACCACACCTGCCTAGGAAAGGCCGTGCAGGTTGGGAATCCAGCACTTTTGCAGGCCTTCCTCTGCCCAGGCAACTTATAGTGAAAACACCCCCAAAGCCAGTCACAGCCCAAAAGCTGTTTAAGTACAAGTGACATTTTGTGGCCTTTTTTTTTTTTTTCCCTGAGAGGAAGGCTTGTATTTTGTTGTTGTTGTTTTGGTTTTTTGCTTTGTTTTGTGATGACAAAGTGTAAACAGCCGCAAACGACTCGGCACCGGCAGAGAGAAGCCTAGCGGGCTCCTGGCCCCGGGCGGTGCTTCCTTCCCGCCCCGGGCCCCTTAGGTCCCGGCGCAGCGGCCGATGGCGGCCGCTAGGTGGCAGCCTGCGCTCGCGCAGCCGCCCGGCGGCGGTGAGAGGCCGAGGTGGCCCTGGTACCGACAGCGGCTGGACTGTGGGGTGATGCCCGGCACGGGCCTTTCCGGGCAGTGCTTACTGGATAAGCTTCTCCCCAAATGTACAGGTACAGCAGATTGCGCGCACACTGCCATTTCTGCAGAGGACGTGTTTGTACAAAACTTGCTACAAAACCTACTCATGCTAAGTATAAATAAAGAGCTATTTTTACCCAATATGGCTGTAGGAACACTGTGCCTTTTTTTAACCTTTTTTTTTTTTTTTTT
>VWZO01003026.1:59707-109935 GCA_013396975.1 Bucco capensis | reverse complement strand
CGCAAAGCAAGTTTTGAACAAAACATCCCCACCATCGCTGTTTAGCCCACCATAGAGATCAGGCAAGCAAGCTCCATCAAGCAATGCAATTGCACAGAGACAAATCCTATGAAGCACTTCATATATTGTGTGCTTTCCCCAAACAGATACAATTGCAAAAGCATCTCAGACTTTATTCACATGTGAATGGCATCTATCGGATTGGATGCCCAGGCTGACTTTGCCACCCTGGGTTCCCTTCTAACAAAAAAAAGCAACAAAGATCTATCAGTGGTCTGAAAGGTTGTAGCACTGCTTTGCTTCCATGTAGAAAGAAGCAAGAATAAAGTATTTCTGACAAAAATAGTTCTCTGCAGAGTACAAATAAAAAAAAACCCACCAAAAACAAACAAACCCAACAAATCCAAAACAGAGACAGATTTTAAGAGAGAACAGAGGTGGGTAGATTTCAGTCAGGTGCTGACCCTCAAGAGATACTCACCAAGCTGGATAAGGGACTGGACCCAGCACAATTCCAACTCACTAAGCACATCTCCATCACTCTGTCCACTATTCTGACCAAGGATCAGAGCGGACAGTTAGCATGATGAATATGAGCTGACAAACACAGAATCATAGAATCATTAATGCTGGTAAAGACCTCTAAGATCATCAGTTCCAACTGCCGACCCAGCACCACCATGCCCAATAAACTATGTCCCTATGTGCCATGTCTACACATTTTTTGAACGCCTTCAGGGATGATCACAGAATCACTTGGGTTGGAAGGGACCACTGGAGGTCATCTAGTCCAACCCACCTGCAGTGGGCAGGGACATCCCCAACTAGATCAGGTTGCCCAGAGCCCTGGCAAGCCTCACCTTGAATGCCTCCAGGGATGGGGCCTCAACCACCTCCCTGGGCAACCTGTTCCAGGGTTTCACCACCCTCGTGGTAAGGAACTTTTTCCTAGTATCAAGTCTAAATCAACTCCTCTCCAATTTGAAACCATTGCTCCTTTTCCTTTCACTACAGGCCTTTGCAAACAGGCCCTCTCCAGCCTTCTTGTAAGTTCCCTTTAGGTACTAGAAGGTCATTAGTAGGTCCCACTGAAGTCTTCTCTTCTCCAGGCTGAACAATCCCAGCTCTCTTGGCCTGTCCTTGTAGGAGAGGTGTTCCAGCCCCCTGATCATTTTCGTGGCCCTCCTCTGGACCTGCTCCATCAGATCCATGTCCTTTCTGTATTGAGGGCTCCAGAACTGGACACAGTATTCCAGATGAGGTCTCACCAGAGCAGAGTAAAGTGGCAAAATCACCTCTCTCGATCTGCTGGCCACACTTCTTTTGATGCAGCCCAGGATGCAATTAGCCTTCTGGGCTGCCAGCGTGCATTGTTTGTTCATGTCCAGCTTCTCATGCATCAGCACCCCCAAGTCCTTTTCTGCAGGGCTGCTCTCTATCTTCTCATCCCCTATTCTGTATTAATAGTGGGGGTTGTTTTGACCCAGGTGTAGGACCCTGCACTTGGTCTTGTTGAAGCTCATGAGGTTCACCTGGGCCCACCTCTCCAGCTTGTCTAGGTCCTTCTGGATGACATCTTGCCCCTCCAACTTATCAACAGCACCCCATAGCTTGGTGTCATCTGCAAACTTGCTGATGGTGCACTCAATGCTGCTGTCGATATCATTTATAAAAATATTAAACAGTACAGGCCCCAGTACAGAGCCCTGAGGGACACCACTTGTCACTGATCTCCAGCTGGACTTTGAGCCATTAACCACTCCCCTCTGGATGCGGTCAGCCAGCCAGTTCCTTATCCACTGAACAGTCCACCCATCAAATCCATAGCTCTCTAACTTGGCCACTAGAATGTTGTGGGGGACTGTGTCAAAGGCCTTGCACAAGTCCAGATAGATCACATCCACAGGTTGTCCCTTGTCCACTGAGATAGTCACAGTATCAATGAAGGCCACTAAGTTTGTCAAACAGGATCTGCCTTTAGTGAAGCCATGCTGACTGTCTCTGATCACCTCCCTCTCCTCCATGTGCCTTAGCAGACCTTCTAGGAGAATTTGCTCCATGATTTTCCCAGGCACAGAGGTGAGGCTAACAGGTCAGTAGTTCCCAGGGTCCTCCTTTACACCCTTTTTAAAAATGGGTGTAACATGCCCCTTCTTCCAGTCACTAGGGACTTCCCCTGACTGCCAGGACTTCTCAAATATTATTGAGAGTAGCTTGGCAACTGGACACGCTATTTCTGATACAAGCCAGGATGCTTTGGCCTTCTTGGCCACCTGGGCATGCTGCTGGCTCATGTTCAGCAAGCTGTTAACCAGCAACCCCAGGTCCTTTTCCACTGAGCAGCTTTCCAGACACTGCCCCAAACCTGAAATGCTGCATGAGAGTTGTTGTGACCCAAGTGCACAACCTGGCATTTGGCCTTTTTGACCCTCATACCACTGGCCTCAGACCATCAATCTTGTCTGTCTAAATCTCTTTGCAGGTCCTTCCTGTCCTGAAGCAGATTAACACTTCTACCCAACCTAGAGTTGTCTGCAAACTTGCTGAGAGTGCGCTCAATCCCTTCATCCAGATCATCAGTAAAGATATTAAACAGGACTGACCCCAAAACTGAGCCCTGGGGAACACCAATCATGAATACCAACTGGATTTAACTTCATTCACAATCCCTCTCTAGGCTCAGCCCACCCAGCCAGTTTCTGACTCAGTGAAGAATACACCTGTCCCCTACCCATAGATGCCATTTTTCCAGGAGAATATTGTGGGAGACAGTGTCCAAGGTTTTACTGGAGTTCAGGTAGACCACATCGGCAGTCCTTTCCTCATCTACTAGGAGTGTCATCTGGTCATAGAAAGAGATTAGGTTGAATAAGCAGGACCTGTCTTTCATGAACCGTTGCTGGCTGGGCCTGATACCCTGGTTGTCCTGCACATGCCATGTGATCGCACTCAAGATACCTGCTGCATAACGTTCCTTGGCACTGAGGTTAGGCTGACATGCCTGTAGTTCCCAGGATCCTCCCTCTGACCCTTCTTGTAGAAGAGTGTGATGAGGAGTGGCTTGGCAAGATCTTCTGCCAGCTCTCTCAGTATCCTTGGGTGGATCTCATTTGGCCTCATAGACTCTGAGTGTCTAGGTGGAGTAACAGGTCACTAACTGCTTCCTCCTGGATTATGCGGGCTTTATTCTGCTCGCTGTTCCTGTCCCCCAGGTCAGGGTGCTGAGTACACTGAGGATAACTGGTCTGACTATTAAAGACTGTAGCAAAGAAGGCATTAAGTACCTCAGACTTCCTCATCTTTAGTGGCAATGTTCCCCCTCGCATCCAATAAACAATGGAGATACTCCTTGGCCCTCCTTTTGCTGTTGATGTATTTGTAAAAACATTTTTTGTTATCTTTTCAAGAGCGGCCTGATTGAGTTCTAGCTGGGCTTTCACTTTCCTAATTTTCACTCTGCATGACATAACAACATCCTTGTACTCTGAGTTGCCTGTCTCTTCTTCCAAAACTGGTAAATTCTCTTTTTTCCACCCTCAGTTCTAGCATATGCTCCCTGTTCAGCCAGGCCAGTCTTCTTTACTGACAGTTTGTCTTCGGGCACATATGGATGGCCTGCTCCTGCAACTTTAAGGTTTCCTTCATGAAGTATGTCCAGCCATTCTTGGACCTCTTTGCCGTTCAGGACTGTCTCCCAAGGCACTCTCTCAACTAGTGTCCTGAACAGGCCGAAGTCTACCCTCCAGAAGTCCAAGATAGCTGTTTTGCCAACCCACCTCCTTATTTCACCAAGTATCAAAAACTCTATCATTTCACAGTCTATGCCCAAGATGGCCTCTGACCATCACATGTCCTCCCAGTCCTTCTCTGTTAGTAAACAGCAGGTCTAGCGGGGCACCTCCCCTGGTAGGCTCCCTTACCAGATGTGTTGGGGAGTTACCTTCCATGCACTCCATGAACCTCCTGCACTGTTTCCTCTATGCTGTGTTGTATTTCCAGCAGACATCTTGTAAGTTGAACTCCCCCACGAGAACAAGGGCTAGCAGTTGTGAGACTTCTGCCAGTTGCTTGTTGAATGCTTCATCTATCTCTTCATCCTGGTCTATAACACACTCCCACCAACATGTCTACCTTGTTGGCCTTCCCGTGGTCCTTACCCATAAGCATGTTTCCTTAAGCTTTTTCCATGAAAAAGATACATTTTGTCCCTCCCATTGCCAGATACCTAATGATGAAAAAGTGGTATGGTTAGAAGAGGGAACACATAACTACAGATAAGGTATCAGCCTATCCATTTTTATATCAGGAATATTGTATGCCTAGTTACACAAATAAACACAAATTCTGAAACACAGGAATTACATTTGGCATCAGCACGTATGTGTGTTCATGAGGTTCTTCTCTTATTTGCTTGAGTCTACAAAACACAGCAGAGCACTTCCAAGCCTGTTGTAGACTAGGCAAATGACTGCCATATTACACTGTAGATATAAATTGCCCTGTAACTTTCAACATTACATTTAGATGCCTTTTTTGCAGTTCTTTATGACACAAATTTGAGGCTATATAAAGATGTTTGATTACCCTCATTGTATATCCTTGAGCTAAACTCACAATCTGAATTGTCCTATTTGAAATGAAGTAGAGAGTAAATAGTAGGATTCAAACAGCTGCTTTTAACAACTGTATAATAGAGTTCCCACATAAGATATGTACTCAGCAGTTCAGGAAAACCCTGCAAAACACAGTAACCAAATAACTCCAGACCAGACAAAGCCAAGTTTGGAAGGCTACACGTGGGTGATGAAAGGCAACCTAGTTTTAGCTCACATTTAATAGTGGTATGCCCCCTCTGCCTTTTTTTTTTTTCCCCTCTTTCTTGGTATCCAACATTAACACCCAGTGCTGCCAATTTTTCAGAGCCTGTTGTTAGCAAACACTGACAGTAAGAGCAGAGCCTATCCAAGAATGAACTCTGACATCTTGTACATTGAAAAGTCATCTTCTTCAGAACACCAATCTCTGAATGAGGTTTGTCTTTCTCCAGCCAAATCTTCGTAAGATAAGTGACCTGAGAAGTGCCATGAACCTTCTTGCTTTAAAATCAATTATTTCTTCAGGTTGTAATAACCAGAGGTCACAAGGGGTTTTTCAAGGGCATTTATCCCCATTCAGAAAAATACTTTTAGAGCATTAAGACAAATGCTTTCAGCAGTTAAGGCTCTAGAAGACTGTTTAGTAAGGGATGACAAAGAAGGGCAAAATAGATTTGCTCTAAAAATGCAGCCTGGCTGGGGAATGAACAACTTTTTGACCCCTATCTCCTGGAAAATGTACCACAGCTAAGATACTGACCCAACCTCTCATCCTGCACAACCCATGCAACTCATCTTCTCTTACCTGGTTATCACAACTCAAAACTCTTCCCAGAGTTGTGGACATGCTGCAGAGGACAAATCAAAATGCAGAGAGATTGTCTTACCCAAGACCATACTGAAATTCTGCAGCAAAGCAAGGACTTGAAACCAGCTCACCCTAGCTTCCAGCTAGTCACCTCATGCCTTTCTTTCAGTCAGGAATCACTTTGCAGCCATGGGCAGGGTGGAGATAAAGAGGAGTGGTAGGATAGTGGGGTGGTGAGAAACTGAGTTAAGGATCAAGACATCGGAAACCTTATGAATATTAAAAGTTAAACTCATCTTTGTGTCAAATCAAACTGTGAAAGAAAGCTGCGACAAAGTTTTCAAATGCAGGTGAAGCTTATATACATAGGAAAATTATTTGATTTCAAATGTTTATTTTCAGGGCGTTGATGGGAATGTGTGTCCTGCCCAAGGCTCTGGAACAGCTCAGCAATTTTTTTCACTGTGAGCAACGCTGTCCTGAGCATCTCAGATGGCAACCACCTGGCACGCAGCATCTGGCAAATGGCCTCACTGTACTTGTATAGCAGCACATTGCCGTGGTTACTCTAGTATAAACTCCTTGTCTGGGCACTCCTGAAACAAGAGTGACTGAATAAGGAGTTATACCTGTGTAACTTGAGCAGTTTAATTACACTGGCAAATTTTCCCTGCAGATAAGCACTTAAGAGAGCTAATTCTGACTCTTTTCCAAGAGAAAATCTCCCCAGATATCTCTACACCTTTGCAAGGCCTGCAAGTGCTTACAGTGCCTTCCCTCATAGCAGGAGTAACCTGCAACCCTAGGCTTTCATATAATTTTGGTTCAGAAGACCTGAGATTCCTATGTTCACAATTCTACAATAAATATTCTGTATCTTTTAGAATACTGATATTGCTTAAGAAATAAGAGTTAAAAATATTAAAAGAAATAAAAAGACACACTCCCCTGCCAAATACTACCACATAGTTTGAGACAAATTCATGCCATTTTGTTCCTGTTGTTGTTCTAAAAGGCTCATTGTTATTACATATTAAAGCTTTTTCAGTTCTTAAGAAGCCAATAAAGAAACTAGGGAAACAGCCAAAGAAACCCAACCCCCTCAACCAATCAAAACCCACCCTCCTCCCCAATAAAAACAAACCACACAGTACCAGGAGGAACGTGCATGCGGCTTCCTAAGACAAGGTAAAACTTGATGAAACACAGTCCCTCCTACTTCTCTTCCAGCCTGGCATTGGTTCAAAGCAGACTCAACCACAACAGCATGTGCCAAGCTGTGTCACATGCTCATGACAGGTCTGAGCAAGGTGATCCCCTAACACTTCTACTTGTTCCTCCTGTTTTGGAAGAAACCAACTGAACAGATCTTTCCTTTACAATTTTAGGAGCAGCCCAAGCTAAACCTGAAGAAAATTAATGCTGGATGTTTTACTGATGGTAACATTTAGATTAGAATCCAGATTTTGACAGCTTCCAGTCAGCAGCTTTCAGACAGTGCTGGGCCTGCCTGAAAACCCGGACTTCCAAAATAAGGCACACATAATGTATCAAAGAGCAAATCTGATCCAATCCCATCAGTTTAGATCCCATACAAGCATGTAAAAATTTCACTTTCTTATGTAATTCCACCTTGTTATTAACCAACCCTAAAATAGCTAGCAGAGGCTGAGAGAAGGGGAGCTATCAAGTTTTACGCGCAATAACTCTCTCAAATGAAATTTAAAGTATGAACTCTTGATCATGCAACACTGACTACTTATCTCAAGTAACAGAGCTATCTGTGGGGAAGAAAAGTGCTGACTCCCTTACAGCCAAGAGTTTGAAGAAGTAAACTGCTTATTCAGGGATCAGAGTTTGCTGGCACTATTCTTGGTTTGAGATGATAGTTTCTATGCTACGAAAACGGACATGAATATTTGATTTCTCTGGAAACTAGTTAGGGTTTGTTGACAGTCCAGCTTAAGGAAACATTATGTGATAATTTTCTGTTTCTTCAAAGGTGAAGGAAAAACCTGCCACCACTCAGCCCCTGAAATACATTTAGCAAATACCAGAAACAAGCATGACCAGCGCTAAACTAAAGGATATGGCAACACATGCTGTACACTGACAAATTTCAAAGGCCTTACATGGAATTACTAAAAACTGCAGAAGTACTCAAACTTTGAGCCAAACCATGATTTATACTACAGCAATTCTACTAATTTCAGTGGATCATTCCAGTTCCAAAAAAGTTTATTTTAAGGTTTTTACATTTCTACTCATCATTATAACTTTCATACATCTTCCATGTAACAGCAATAACTTCAAATAGAAGTCCTACAGTCCTCAACTCTGACATTTTCTTTTCAGAATAGAAACTATTTTGGCAAGAGTAAAAAGAACTGAGATTTATGGATATAAACCAATGCCAAGTGAACATCATCTTCTTATGAAGGAAAGAAATTTTTCATGGTGAACAATGGTCAAATTAGACATTCACCTAATATTTGCCTTTCCAGGACCAGATGTTCACTGATGAATACAATTTTCCAAATGATATTATAAAGAAATCCAAAGTAATAAATGCTTTTGAACACCCGTCTGCTGGTTTTGGTTTTGAATTGGAAGATTGAAAGAGTCACCTTGTTACAGCAGGGTGAACAGAGAATGCACATGTACCTGCCACACTGAATGGAAGCAGAAAGGCTGCAACCATGACCTCTCAGACACCCCTTTGAACTGGGGAAGGAGTTGCCAAAAGGGAGTAAACACTTTTAAAATTAGCAAGCTGTTGCTGCTGCCAGTAACACCCTCCACAGAAAACGGAGCACCAGATCCTTGTTAGCAGCTTTATCAAGTGGTGACTAAAGCTGCTGGAAGGAGCCCAGCATGAGCTCAGTCCAAGGGGATGTCCCGGAGGGCAGCTGGACAGCCTGCCAGCTAGGAGCTCTACCACATTTTCACATGCAGCTACAAAGCCTATAAATTAGGATTGCTGAGCCTGGAGTTAATACGTGCATTACTTGCAATTCTTTATAGAGAGGAAGGTTTGACATCTCCAAGACAGCTTGAAGCAGTAAGGGNAAAACAGCTTAAAGCAGTAAGGGAGGAGGGAAAAAAAAAAAAAAAAAAAAAGATGGAAAAATAAAAAAAAGGGGGGGGTACTGAAGTTTGTGGAGAATCAGAAAGGAGCTCAGTGCTTCCCACTGCTTAGCTGAGTAGGGACTGAAAGACCAAAGTAACATCTTGGTTTAGTTCTTCAGTGTTTCACCTTTTTATTCGTGACACGTTTATGTTTGCTATTGGTCACCCATAGCCTGATTTTGAACATAATTTTAACATATCAGAAGCAAAGAAGATTCTTGTCATTTGGTAACGTGCCATTATAATGTATGTGGGACTTTTTGTGTAATCTATGATACTTTTATGAACATACAGTTGGCAGCTAAGAACAAGTGTTTTCACTAATTCTCCCAATATACATATGTAGAGAAATAAAAAAAGGGAATGATTTGAGTCTACATACAGTGCCTTCACTTCAGAGATGCCATTTGCCATCTGCAATCCAACCCCTGACTTAGTTGTTGAAGCATGCACTTTTTAGACTCATGAATTTATCTTAGATCAGAAGAACTTACATACGTATAATCCTAGGTGTTTCAGCGAAAAGTTGAAGCAAAATTTCTTTCCCTTTTCAATGATGTTAAAAGTCTTTCCACTAGCTAAACATGGGGAGTGAGATCCTGCCTCCTTTTTTTTCCCCATCAAAGTTAACTGGAATTTTACTATAAATCAGCTTCAGTAACACTTCATTACTATTGGGTAACAATTTTATTCACAGGACCAATTGCATAGTAGAGCTACACAGCCCAATTGTCTTGTGCACTCCTCATTAGCTGATCTCAGTTAATGACGAGTAGAGATTACCCAGGCATTTAATCAGCATTTGAAATGGAAGAACTATTTGTTGTAGTTCCTTA
Organism: Bucco capensis; assembly: GCA_013396975.1. Lineage (NCBI taxonomy): Eukaryota > Metazoa > Chordata > Aves > Piciformes > Bucconidae > Bucco > Bucco capensis. Next base: position 100,567 of record VWZO01003026.1, on the reverse strand, counting down.
ATTTTCCTTTTTCATTGATCTTCTACCATTCCATCTCATAATTCAGTGACTTCTTCATAAAAAAAACCAGTTGTCTATTTTAATGGAGGTCTAGTGGTTTTAGATAGCTATCCCCAAGAATCAGTGTCTTGTCACTATGTACTGGTCTGAACTGTTCTAAAGTTATATTTGCATTTCTCAAATACTTTTAACCAGCCTTCCAGTATTTTAACCGTCCAACCCATTTAAGAGACATTTTTGTGTTCATAGCCTCCAGCTACTCTACAAATACAGTAAAAATTACAGTAGCAGCTTCATTCCTAGATTAGGGAGTCTACAAAAAAACACTTACACACCACTGTAAAACAACTTTTTTATTACTGCAGTAGAGGAGAGGAGCAATGGAAAGACTTAAAACATGAGAAAACAATGGCTCCAGCCTGTGCCTACATAAACGGTGCTGTAGGGCTATGTTTTTTCTTCTGCTGTTAGGCCAATTAATCTTTATACCTCTGATATTCCTAATATACTTCAATAAGTGCATCAGCACTTCTTCTGCCCCCTCCCCTAATTTCTTTGCATCACAGGTACTAAGAGGTTAGTAGATTTCCTGTCTGGAAGAAGGACAGCAAGCAGCAAATAGCAGCTTATGGCATGTGACTACAATCTCCTTGCTAAAACAACTTCAACTATTCCAACAGGTATTGTCTAGACAGCCTATGTCTCTGCTCTCTCCACTAATGCTTTCAACCTTGTCTGTCCTGCAAAAACTGCCATTAAGTTAGTCCTTTTCAGTTTGTTAAAAGAGCATATATATTAACTTTGAAAAGTCTGACTAAATTCACTGTAAAAAAGGAATAACTTTTCCATTAAGAAAAGAAATCCATTCTACTGAGATAAAACCAAAGGCTCAGGAGAAGAGTTGCCATATTTCTTGGCCCAAATCACTGTAACTGTACAGTCTTTTGCAATATTCTTTGACAATTTCCCTTTCAAGAGATTTCTTCATTCGCATTATAGCATATATTTTTTATCCTCTACCAGAAGTAATTCAAGGCACTTTGAATAACATTTTTCATATGCACAAAATACATCTGCAGAATGTAAAATACAGCTGTCACCCTAATTCATAGATTCATAGAATGGCCAGGTTGGAAGGGACCTTAAAGACCACCTAGTTCCAACCCCCCTGCCATGGGCAGTGATGCCAATCACTAGACCGGATTGCCCAGGGCCACATCCAGCCTGGCCTTGAACATTGCCAGGGATGGGGCATCCACAACCTCTCTGGGCAACCTGTTCCAGTGTCTAACCACCCTCTGGGCAAAGAACTTCCTTCTAATCTCCAATCTAAATTTCCCCTCCTTCAGTTTATAGCTATTCTCCCTTGTCATAGTACAATCTGACCAGCTAAAAAGTCTCTCCCCTTCTATTTTATAATACCCCTTTAGGTACTGCAAAACTGCTATAAGATCCCCTCAAAGCCTTCTCTTCTCCAGGCTGATTAACCCCAATTCTCTCAGCCTGTCCTCATAGGGGAGGTTCTCTAATCCTTCGATCATCTTTGTGGCCCTCCTCTGGACTCGTTCCAACAGGTCCACATCTTTTTTAGGCTGAGGACCCCAGAACTGGACGCAGTTCTGTATCTCCAGGTGGGGCCTCACGAGGGCAGAGGAGAGAGGCAGAATCACCTCCCTAGACCTGCTGGTCATACCTCTCCTGATGCAGCCCAGGATGTGGTTGGCCTTCTGGGCTGCGAGTGCACATTGCTGGCTCATATCCAGCTTTTCATCTATCATGACCCCCAAGTCCTTCTCTGCAGGGCTGCTTTCAATGAGTTCCTCACCCAGTGTGTACTCGTACCTACGATTACTCCTACCCAGATGCAGGACCTTACACTTGGACTTATTAAACTTCCTTTTATTTGAGTTTATCCAGGTCCCTCTGGATGGCATCCTGCCCATCTGGCATATCAACCACACAACTCAGCTTTGTGTCCCTAGGGACAGTATCCCAGGGGACCTCACCCATCAAATCTCTTAGCCGTTGGAAGTTTGCCTTCTGAAATTCTAAGTCCTTACTTTTCTCTGTGCCATGCCTGTGCTTCTAGTGATTATGAGTCTGACTAAGTCATGGTCACTACACCCTAGACTTGCCTCTATCACCACCTCTTTAATGAGGTTTTCTTCATTGGTCAGTAGCAGGTCTAGCAACGCATTATCCCTAGTTGGTTTATCTAGAACCTGTGCCAAAAAGTTATCATCCATAAACTCCAGGAATCTCCTGGACTGCCTACACCCCGCTGTATTGTTCTCCCAGGAGATGTCTGGGTAGTTAAAATCCCCCACCAGGATGAGGGCCAGTAAGCTCAATGCTTCCTTTAACCGAAGAAAGAAGGCTTCATCAACAGGCTCCATCCAATTGGTCAGGTGGCCTATAGTAGACCCCAAACACAAGCTGGCCTTTGTTGGCCTGACCTTTAAGTTTAACCCACAAACTCTCAACTTGATCATGCTAATGTGAGGACTCAGCGTGCCCATGTTTGCCATTTGCAGCAACCTCTGTGAGCACATAAAAAGTCCACAGCCCCCAGTATTTTAAGTGCACCCTTCTAACACCACCAGAGCCAGTGCTCTGGCTTAGCTGAGCACAACGTGACCCTCTGCAAGCTATCTCTGCTCAAAGCAAACTACCCTCAAAACCAGAGCAACATAAGCAATTGAATGGTCTGGGCAGACACAGGTAGATCTAAGAAAGATGTAAAAATGTGTTTTCTTCATCTCAGTTTAAACATTTTGCAGGCTGGCAATTAAAGAGAACTGATTTAATGTATCTGATACCTGAATTAGCATTGATAACAATATCAAAAGAAAATAAAAGCCTGACAAGAAACATTAATCCAGACCTTCCCAGTTTCATTGCTTTGAAAGTTCAAATAAAAATGAAACAAGGAACTTCCCTTCTTCTGGAGTTTTTGCAAAATCAAACCCTGACTGACAAGGTTTTACAAACATAAAAGCTCCCTTGGGCCATCTTTAAGTGCTCTGATTTAGTACTGCTTTGTAGCTAATAATTACTCTCAGAGGGGTAAAGAAAGGTACTTCCAGTTTGTAAATTGTAGCTTCATGATGTGGAAGATTAGCAATAGCCAATACAGCTCACTGAAGTGGACTGATGTAAAGTTGGGATCTATAAGGGAACAGCTTTAACCTCAGGCAAAGCCCTCATACCTCAGGCAGTCACTTGACCAAGAGCAATACCGTGTGCCTCACTGAGGAGGATTTTGGGAGTAGGAGTGACAACAGTTCATAAAACAGAGAACAAAATCTATTTAGTTGATATAATAATTCTTGAAAACAATGCACATCATAATCATATAAAAACTGCATTCATGTAATTTTCTCAAATAACAGAAACATGATTTGATAGTCAACATCTAGACACTAAACACAGTAAAGGCACAGGTGGGAAGAAGCATTGTTGTTAAACGGATTTGGCGTTCTTTTCTTACATCATGTTTCTGAATAATAGCAATGGAGTTAGCAAGGTTTTGTACTTGGTCATCACAGCTATCATGAAAGAAAATGGCATACAATGAGTGAGCTCTTTACAAGCACTGTTTTGCTTCAGGCAGTCATTCATTTTCTTGTATTATGAGTGACTATTATGCAATCAGAACCATTAACAATATCCTATGTATAAGGAGCTTGATTGCAACCCTACCACCAGTATAGAGCCACTGACAAATGCAGTATTTGTAATTTTATCTGGTATATATACTGTGCTGATTTTAGAATAACTGAATGTAATGCTTTGTAAAACTCCGTAAAGAAGCTGTTGAAGAGTGGTGCCTGACTAATGGATTTATAGAAAAACAAATCTAAGAATACAGGCATTACTGGAAGCAGCAGCCTGTTTGGTGCTTGTACATCTAAATACTTTTAAATTGCTGTAACATAAATCCATTTAACATCTTTGTTTTTCACGTTGTAAGGACATTTATATTCTTTATTTACTGTTTTTGAAAATATAAGATTTTATTTCTGTATGAAAACACTTAAAAGGGTTTATAGCTTTTTACTTTCTGTAATAGCTTTTGATATAATCTGTCTGCTACCCATTAGAATATGATCACAGAGAATATTCCCAAATCAGTGGGCAACCTGTGTATATGTTAAGACAGTACTGAATTGCCTAATTGGATTCACTGCAGCAGTGAATAAGAAAGTGTATAAAACTTAATTACCACTAAAGTAAATATTTCTTTGACAAAATTCAAAGCAATCACCTAATCACTCTAGGAAGGACAATAACTGATCTTGTTCCATTATTCCTTGCTAATAAGTTGTTTATATTGTACCAGAAAGAGGTTCTAACATTTTTCAGATAGATAATTCTGACAGATCCATTCTCAAAAGGCTTGTGATCATTATTAATTTGTTTATAAATGAAATGATAAACATTAGACAAAAAAGCAAATCAACATTCCCTTCCACAGAAAAATAGCAAGAAAATGTCCAATCAGACCAAGTAGATGAACACGTGCTGAAAAGAACTTACATATCTCCATGGAAAACATACCACCATTTTATCTTTTGCCTTTCCTTCAAAGACTGCAACTATCTAAATTGCTACATTTTCTCATACCTACAGAAAACTATTTCTAGGACATAGCGTAATACACTACAAAAAGCTCTGTTTGTGATGGACCAACTTGTTTGTAGATGGTACTCCTAAAGGAATTACACAAATCTAAATGGTCGATAGAAATGAGTTATGTTTGTATGATCGGTAATTACAAGCTGATTAAGATTGTAGGCTGAATATAAAATATTTCCTAATCACAAATTGCATGCAATCTGAAGAGTGAAAATAAAACAAAACCCCAAAAGAGCGCATCAACTCTAAAGAATACCCAAATTTTCAGAAATTACAATACGTTTGAGGACATTTGGTGAGCAGACAGAAGCTCAACTCATCAAGAAAATTATTCACTCAGCATTAGCATTACAGCTGTGTTTTGCCTCCCAAGACTTTTGCCTTTATTTGTAATTGTGTTGATTATGCATATGCAAAATATTTTATCTATACTATCTATCCCTTTTGCCTCTAAACAATGCACTAATCGGTAATGACAAGCATGGTGCTGCACATAGAAAACTCATCTTCAGCACAAGCAAAGGCACTTGGCTCATATCTAGCAACCTTCAAAAATCTAAATGCAGCAAGAAATAGATATAAATCTCTAACAATATAAATGTGCCCTGTTATACAAGAATGATGCTCTGGTTTTAGGGAACAGTTGTGGTACGTCTGTTGAATTCATCACTGATTATTCTGAAAGCATGACTGAGGCAGCAAACCAGCACTTCAGTTTTAATTTGTGAGTCTAGAGTGGGCTGACAGATATTTGCATAAGAATGACAGTAACTTTAATCCCCCTATACCCCTGACTTGAATCTTGGTTTCTTTGAATGCATTTTTAAATCAGCAAAGCTTCAGTCAATTAGGAATTACAATACTTCTTGGGAAAGAAAAAACATTTTCAATCTCAGTACAATTTCGCTGAAATAAATTATTTGCATACAGCACTGCCAGTGCCAGTAACTGTGTTAAAAAAAAAACACTTGCTAATTAAATAGTATCCTTTAAAGCCTGACAGTTTTGTGCAATAAAGGAGAAAAAAAATGTTAAATATATGTCTAATTTCAAGCAATATTCTTGACTAATTTTTGCTGAATATTTCCTGACCAAAACGCATAGCGATAGCTATTTTTCTATTTCCACCTACAAAAGGGCAAGATGATAAAAGCAGCTGTCTGATTATGGACACTGTTGTCCTGAATCAATTACATCCCCACAGCAAACAGCTCCACTTATGCACTTCTTTTAAATAGAAATCTTCTGTAGCTCCCAAGCCTTGTACAAGGGTGATGGGGGAAGAAACCATGAGTGAAAGAAACAATAATTCTTCTGAAGGTCAGCCAGGGCATCCTGCATCCCTTGCTCTCCACACTTGCTGATTGACTCTGAATAGGAAATCCATCCAAATCTTCTGTTAAAATGAAGAAGGAGGGGGAGAACATGCACCACTTTCACTTGCTTTTGAAGACATATAATTATTGCATTTAACTGACTGATTTATGTCTTTCCCAGAGCTTTTCAAGCTGAAGGGTGGCAGAGCTGAAGAGCCTTAGAACTGGCTGCTCATCCTGATTGCAATGTGCCTTTGCAGACCCACAAGTGCTTTCTCACCTTGCTCCCTTTCTCTCATCCTCCTGGCTAGGGCTGCTCTTTCAAACTCTGCTCACAGCAGAAGTATATGGGTATTCACCTGCCTCTCTGCACTGCAGGCCGACACAGGCAGTTTCCTGTTCACCTCTACTCTCCTTAGGTGCTGTGCCCTGAAAAATGGTTGCAGGCTAAGAGCCTACTGTCTGGTCTCTGATGATTTGACGATCTCAAATCTTGAACACAGGACTTGAATTAATTCTGTCTCATAGCTTCTGGTAGACACCTTTCTACAAGAAATTGACTACCACTTACCACCTGGAATAAAAAGGAGACTGTTTATGCAGTCTTTTACTATATGCACAAAAATTTCCATATAATATCAAATATTTCTCTGTATCCATTTACTACCTCTAACCTGTCTAAGCACACTTCTTTCCTTTAATATTAATAAAGACTTAGTCTTTGCTTCATACATATTTCTTTTTTAACAAGAAGAAATAAGAGTAACTTGCTTTCTCATTATCCAAATGCATGAAGATAAATGTAATTGAACTAATGAAACAGAATGGGCTTTGGCCAGGGCAGCTGTTCTGCAGTTTGTGTCCATATTGTGTTTTTGTTTCCACCACTGAAGTGAAAAGTGCCTAAGCTCCCTTTTCCATGTGTACATAGCAGAGGACAACTAGATAGATACCTATATAGAATCATAGAATGTCCAGGTTGGAAGGGACCTTAAAGACCACCTAGTTCCAACCCCCCTGTCATGGGCAGTGATGCCACATACTAGACCAGGTTGCCCAGGGCCACATCCAGCCTGGCCTTGAACATTGCCAGGGATGGGGCATCCACAACCTCTCTGGGCAACCTGTTCCAGTGCCTAACCACTCTCCGGGTAAAGAACTTCCTTTTAATCTCCAATGTAGATTTCCCCTCCTTCAGCTTATAACCATTCTCCCTTGTCATATTACAATCCGACCAGCTAAAAAGTCTCTCCCCTTCTGTCTTATAATCCCCCTTTAGGTACTGGAAAGCTGCTATAAGACTCCCTCGAAGCCTTCCCTTTTCCAGGCTGAATAACCCTGACTCCCTCAGCCTGTCTTCATAGGGGAGGTTCTCTAATCCTTTGATCATCTTTGTGGCCCTCCTCTGGACTCGTTCCAACAGGTCCACATCTTTTTTTATGCTGAGGAGCCCAGAACTGGATGCAGTACTCCAGGTGGGGCCTCACTAGGGCAGAGTAGAGAGGAAGAATCACCTCCCTAGACCTGCTGGTCATACCTCTCCTGATGCAGCCCAGGATGTGGTTGGCTTTCTGGGCTGTGAGTATACATTGCTGGCTCATATTCGGCGTTTCATCAATCACGACCCCCAAGTCCCTCTCCGCACAGTCGCTTTCAATGAGTTCCTCACCCACTCCGTACTCATATCTAGGATTACTCCTACCCAGATGCAGGACCATACACTGACTTATTTAACTTCCTTTTGTTCTCACCGGCCCACTTTTTCAGTTTGTCCAGGTCCCTCTGGATGGCATCCCACCCTTCTGGATCATCAACCACATCATTCAGCTTCATGTCATCCACAAACTTGCTAAGGGTGCACTCAATACCCATGTCTAGGTCATTAATGAAGTCACTGAAGAGTGCCAATCCCAAAACTGAGCCCTGACAGACACTACTTGTCACTGCTCTCTACCTAGACAAAGAGCCATTGACCACAACTCTCTGGTTGTGTCTGTTCAGCCAATTTCTTATCCACCAAACAGTCCACCCATCAAATCCATACCTCTCCAATTTTGAGATAAGGATGTCATGAGGAACTGTATTGAAGGCCTTACAAAAGTCCAAGTAGACTACATCAGTTGGTCTTCCCTCATCAATTGCTGCAATCACTCCATCACAGAAGGCCACCAGGTTGGTCAGGCAGAAAACTGCCACATGAATACTGCCAAAGGAAGACCTTCCCCAAATATAAATAAAAGTATGTTTTAACATAATTTATTATTTCTTTTCTTTTTTTTTTTTCCATTTTGCTTTTACATGTAAGAAGGGGTCTCTGTCCTAAAGACTTGGCTGCCAGCGTCCAAGCTTGCTAGGCCCTGGCAGATGAACCTTAGGACTAAAGGGTGGGCCCAGCTCTGCGCATGCTGTGTCTCACCTAAAAAAAATCCATAGCGCAGGCTCGAGGGTGCTATCTGCTATCCTCTTTTTATCAGCGTGCTTGGAAAAGGCGCTGATGAGGAGCATGGGTGGAGCCCTCCCTGGATCTTCGTTTGCGAAGCCTAGCCATGACGACAGCGAGGAAGGAGTCTGCAAAGTCTATCAGACTTAAAGCCCAGCCTTGTGGCCTTTGCAACACATACAAACAGTAAAAATCAGAGCTGAAAAATTCGTAAATGCCATTTTATAAAATCTTGTTAAGAGTTTGATTTTTCAGGCCTTAGATATTAAATTATTAAGTAGATACAATCATGTTATTTAGGCCCAAATATATATTTAATCATGGCAGCACTGTGCAATTTAAAACTGTACAGGGCTCAAGCAGTCCAGGAGGTATCTGGATTGCACTGAAGAATTAAGTTTGGTGGATTTGTCTCTCTCTCTAGCAATGGTTAGAGGAATCTAGGATTCTCTATTTGACTACATGCTTAAGATGACTAAAGCTGAGACAGATAAAGGATGATGAAGATAAGATACCCACAGGCTTTATACAATCCCATTGCTTGTACAAATCCTTTGATACCTTAGGCAGCTTTAGTAACATGGCATTATGAAACTCTACAAGGACAAATACAAAATCCCACACTTGGAGAGGAATAATACCTACAACAATACTGGTTGGGGAGTAGCTCTGGAGACATTGCCCTGGGGATATGAACAGGCACGAGCAGAGCAGAAGCCAGCACTGGTCCTGGCAGCAAAGACCAGCAGCATCCAGAGCTGCATGAACAGGAGGTCCATGGCCACCGTATCCCTCTACTCAGCACTTCCTAGACCATAGTTTTAGGCCCCTCAACACACAAAAGAAATTGATAAACTGAACCAGTTTCAGAAGACAACCATAAACGTGGTCAGAGCCTGGAACACTTGCCTCATGAGGAGCAACTAAGGGAGACAGCTTGGAGAAGAAACTGCTTTGGTAAAATCTAACAGGCAGGAGAATGGGAGACAATGGGCATTAGTTGAAAAGAGAAGTTCAGATTGGGTTATCAGCTAAAGGTTGTTTGGTTGTTTTTTTTTTACTGCTTGAACAGTCAAGCAGTGGAACAGACTGCTAATAGAGGCTGCAGAGTCTCCATTCATGGAGGATTTAAAGACCAACTGGACAAAACCCTGAGCAACCTTATCTGACTTCATAGCTCACCCTACTTTGTGTAAGAGGTTCGAGTAGATGCCTCCTGATCTTTCTTCAAACCTGAATTATGCTGTGATATGTTCAAACTGCAATAAAGGAAATGAGACCAATCTATTCTTGAATATTAAAAACATCCAAATTTTCTAAATTAAATATAATCTTATATTCAAATCTCTTGTTGATAATACTCGCCAAGAAATTAGGCACTTTGCTAACTTCACACCAACTGTCATGCAAAATCTCACATTTTATTGAGAACATGGATAACTTAGGCCAACAGGCAAGACAAATGCACTACTTGGAAGGAAGAACACATACTGACTTTTCCAAAGAGTCATGATGATATTTTATTCATCTTTCTTTGCCTAGTTAAACTCAGTAAGATTGAGACCTTTAGAGTGTTTTAAGTGCCACTTATTATATTTATGCAGCATATACAAACTACATGCCAAATTAAATTACAGTAGGTTTCTCAAAGCTCCCATTATATTAAATAAAAATTGAAAGAGGAGAAAATTTGCTTGACTAGACAATGGTACACAAAGTGTAAAAACCTATGCTTTTATACAGCCTGACACTTAAAAAAATCTGTAATCATTTTTCCCCTGCAAAAAATTTAAAATGTTCTTTGCATTAACTTTCTACACAAAATACTTTTGTCATTTGTAAGTCAATCCCAAACGTTGGAAGTTATGGGTTTGAGACTAGGAGGCAGCATGCAGCCCAGGGCAATATGCACAGATGAGAGACACTTCAAATATTGTATCACTCTCCCACAGACTTGTCTAAGAGGTAATCTGTCCTACCCCTATTTTAACATGGCGAGTATCATGACACTCCTGTATTTAGACACAGTAATTTAGACATAATATCCTATGGCAAGCTAAGTCTCTAAATCACTTAAAATGTAGAACTATACTTCAAAAATAATAGGTATTTGTAGTTTTCAGTCACTGAAAAACAAGCAGCTTTTTAAAGCCTATTTAGACAGCTTGAGCATCACTCTTCCTTGCAGATCATAACTATCACTTGGTGCTAACCTCAGCAGTTTCAATTAGAAAATAGATTATATTTCCAATAAGATTATTTTATATTCTTTTTTTCTGTATAACCCAGTTATAATCCATACATATTTCTAAGAACAGATCAAGCGACTGAGAAATCTGTAAAGAAGCTCCACAGATTTAGAGGTCTAAAATATTTTGCATGATCTATTCACACCAGTCCTTAGATGAAATGGATGCCCACGATGCAAAAACCTAGGTATTATTACAGTCTTCTAACTGGGACACATAGCTTGTATTTCTTTATACTATCTGCCAAAGTGAGCAGCTAACACAATCAGGAAGTATGTTTTTAAGAGTAAGTGGCATTTGAGACAGTCAATGACTCTCCATTAAGTTAGTGAAAGGAAATTAGTAGAATAATATTTTTATATTTTAATTATTTGTATACAGTAACTATTTACTTTCATAGTTACAATAATGAAACATGTCACAATGAAATGGAAATAAAATAAGCTAAAATAAGATAGAGAAGAAACAGAGGCAATAATCCTTGAAATTGCAGCTTGAAAGACATACCTAAAGCCACCCTTCCTTTCAGGGCACTGAAGCTGGGTGCACACCAATGGCACTGTGTACATCACATGTGCTGCTCTCTGAACTTTTAAGGTTTGTTTGACCTGATGAGGTTGCAGCAATCTCTGTATTTGACCCACAAGAAAACATGTGGATGCATCAAACATTTCAGTGTGATAGCCTGTCTTTTTAATTTCAAGTGTCTGAGTCACAAAAAAATTTGGGCAGACCGGCAGTAGGTCTTTATCAAGGGGAAAATTAATATGTATTAAAGAGTTAAGAAGATTTAATATTGCCTTTCTTATTAAGCCTGTACCACAAGTCTCTATAATTTCATTTGAATGCGAAATGTGAGGTATATCCACCCAGGTTGCAGTACAAGTAGTTGTGGTCAAGCAAGTATTATTTGAGTCGGGAAGCCACTATGATTAGCTAGCCAGCCCTATCTGGCCACAGCAGCAAATACCTGAGCATGGTCTAGCTGGTGTGTGTCCCAGAGCAGGCTCCCCAGCTGGTGCCTGGCCCTGTGCAGGCAATTTCCCCCCAGGGCTGTGACCCACCCCAGCCACCCTGGAGGGGTGAAGCTGCAGCGCAGACAGCAGAGAGGTCAGGCCAGACTCACTGTCAGAGCAAGACTTATAGCTTGGCAGAGGTGTGCCCAGCTTATAATCTGAATCTGAAATTCAGCTACAGAAACAAAACCTAGAAATTGATGGGTTGGGATTCATCACTGAAGACAAGACCTTCTGTAGCCTGAAATCCATTCCCTGGCTGAATGCTTTCTCTTCTCTCAGACTGCTCTGGTGGATAAATACTACCATGCTCAGGGACTATCTTCACTCATTTTTCACAAATTTTACTTCTCCCAGTCAGCACATCTCTTCTTTCATTGATGGAAATCATATCATCATGGCTAGGCTTCACGAATGAAGATCCAGGGAGGGTTCCATCCATGCTTTTCATCAGCGCTTTTTACAAGCTCGCTGATGACTGAAAAGGCCAATGCGGGACAGACAAGAGCAGCTGCAAATGGCACAGCAGAAGGACTCCCCAGGAGGTATAACCTGCAAGACATGATTCTTTCTACGCTGTCTTTTCTCCTCAAGAGTGATCCTGCGTGCCTTCTCAAAAACATCCACAGCATTAAAAATGGTGTGTCTCCAGACCTCCCAATTGGAGGCCAGAGTAGACCAGTTAAGGTGATCAATATGGCCAAGGCTGAGATGTTTGTTTCAGGGAGTCCTTGTATCTCCTCTTCGGGGCTCCCCTCTTGTGACAGCCTGTGGAAAGTTCACCATAGAGTATGATCTTAGGGAGGTGGTGGTTCTTCATCCTGGAGACGTGCCCTGCCCAATGCAGCTGCATTCTCAGCAGCATGGCCTCAATGCTTGCAATTGCTGCTCGTTCTAGGACAGATGTATTAGTCACTTAATCTGTCCAATGGACATTTAGTATTGTATGGAGACAGTGCTGATGGAAGCGCTCCAAGAGTCGTACGTGGTGGCGATAGATGACCCATGATTCGGAACCATATAAAAGAGTAGACAGCACAATGGCTCTATAAACACTGATCTTTGTACTTTTCTTCCAGTGTTTATTTCGCCAGACTCTTTTATAGTTTTCCGAAAGCACTATATGCCTTTGCCAACCTATTGTCTATCTCTCCGTCAATCTTACCATCTGAGGAGATGAGGCTGCCTAGGTAGTTAAACTGTTGGACTGATTTANTGGTACTCCTGTTGGCTCTAAAACCACATTGGCTTTCAGGTAAAATTCCTTATGCTATAGTTGGGATTAGTCTGTTCAAGAGAATTCTTGCTAGAATTTTACCAGCAATGGAGAGCAAAGTGATTCCACGGTAATTGGAACAGTCTGATTTAGCTCCTTTCTTCTTATACAAAGTGATGATGACTGCATCACGAAGGTCTGATGGTAGTTCGCCTAATTCCCAACAGCGTACCACAGACTCATTGATGGAAAACATCAGCAAGAAAAGATGATAACCACAGTGTCTCCAAGGTTACATACTTTCATCAATACACACTATTTCCAGGGGAGCCCAAAGCATCTCATGCCATTGTATGTGCTTTTCTTCTAGAATTTCAGAATCATAGAATGGTTTGGGTTGGAAGGGACCTTCAAAGGTCATCTGGTCCAACTGCTCTGCTATAAGCAAGGACATCTTCAATTAGATCAGGTTGCTCAGCGCCCTGACCAACTTGACGTTGAATGTTTCTAGGGATGGGACACGTGCCACTTCTCTGGGCAACCTCTTCCAGTGTTTCACCATCCTCATTGTAAAAGATTCCTTCCTTGCTAAAGTCATGCTGGCTGTCTCAAATCACCTTCCTGTCCTCCACATGCCTTAGCATAGGCTTCTAGGAGGATCTATTCTATGAACTTCCCAGGCACAGAGGTGAAGTTGAGAGGTTGGTAGTTCCCAGGGTCCTTCTTTCTGCCCTTTCTAAAAATAGGTGCAAAATTTCCATTTTCCAGTCACCAGGGACTTCACCTTGAAGCAGTGAACAAGTCAGGTGGGTACCTCCAAAGTCTGAGTTGAGTTTCAAGGCTCCACTTCTATTCTCCATGTAGATGTGTTATGCTCTGTAATTTTCTGTACTCTTTTCAACTCTGTTGGTTGCAGCTCCATTATCTCTGGAAATTGCTTTAACACCTGCCTCCTGTGCCAGCCAAAACAACACCATCTGTTGCACAGCCTGTAAGGTCTATGAGCCACAGTGCTTTCTGATTTTCCTAAAACACAATGAATCCTTTCTCCTCAAACACTCCAGGCCCAGCAGCCTTCCTGGGATTCTGCTGGGCACTCATTCTGCTCCCCTAACTCCTTTTTTTCCTGTCTGGACATTGGGGCCAGCCCCACACCAGCTCATGGCACTCACTGCCTGAAAGGTCAGAGCAAAACATCCCCCAAAATGGCCTGCAAACCCGTGCCAAACCCACATCCAAGGCTGCATGAGGTTTATAATTGCAGTCTATGGGAGCAGAGCATGATGTTTCAGACTCTTTGTTACCCTCCAATTCATTTTTTCAACAGCTATCAGAGGATAAGTTAGTGACAGGTAAGATCCTGCTGTTAGCAGAAAGCATATGCAGAACTTAGGGCCAAGGCTCACCTGCACTGCTTTCTTATTTACTGTGCTCTGCCCTCCTCCTGGTCCCCTTGTATTTCCATTCCAGTCCTTCCCTTCTCTCCTGTAGTATCTCTTGGGCATCTTCCCTCTTCTCACTTTAAGAATAACTAGCACTATAGTAATTAATTAATTTATCAAGATGATAAAAAAGGATAGAAATGGGATCAGAAAGCTGATGATACATTCAAGTACTATGCTACAGACCATCAGGAACATGAATCTGAACTCGTCTCAGTATTTTCCTTTAAGACTTATCCTTTGGCTTACTTTAAAATTTGCACCTGTTTTACCTTCAGATTTGGGAAGTTTAACTTCAAACTTCAGATTTCCTAGCTGCCTGAGAAAAAGTAGTATTCTGTGGAATATGTAAATTCATACAAACCACTTGGATATTAAGGAGGAATGAGAAGTCTGATCCACTTTCATTAGCATGTCTCTGTGGACATTTTCATTTATCTTCTTTTCTGCCTATTCACCTCCAACTAAGGAAAGGAAAACTGGAAGCCAACCAGCCCAACAGCCAGCCCAATTGCCTACACTGTATTTCCTTGGAAGAAGGGAGAGTGAAGGAAGCAGGCTAATCAAAACTGGAAAAACTTTCAAAAGTAAACAATAATTTCCCATGTTCTAATGCTTATTTGAATTTAGTGACTTACCCAAATCTCAAATATTACATTTAATAGGAAAAAAATTAGCTTTCTGGGATTCAGCTTAGTTGAACAGGCAACATTCAGCTTGGCATAAAACAAAATAAAAACGAAGCCTGTCAGAAATCAGCAGTACTTTCAAAGGAACTGGGAGTCAAAATGTGCAGATGACAATAAACAGTTATGAGCAATTCTTCTATAAACAGTTTTCTGTCTCATGCCTGATAACACACATTTATTGTCTGAAAGAGCAGGATTGTGAAACTTTCCATCATTGCCACAATGAAGGAACCTCCCAACTGCATGTAAGAGACAATAATCCTTAAACACCTGCAGTTATCAAGTAGGTAATTCTGCTGTTATGTACCATTACTTCTCTCCTACCTGCAATCTTCAGACTTTATGTTAAACACAAAAGGAGACCACTGAAAGCTGTAAGACTCCTCAAAAACATCATGCAATTCATGTATGTTGGTACTTAGGGATGAGGAAGTCTGTGTGGTGACATTTGTCATTTATGGAGGCTGCTGATGTGTCCAGCTGCCACTGTTGGAGGTAACAGGAATGGCTCTGCTTCTTAGACAAATTACTCCTATATAAGACTAAGGATCCAGTGTAGTTTACATCTGTCCTCAATTCTCTACTGCTACCCTGCATAGGCAAAATTTAAACATCTCTCTCACCGCAGCTTTGTGTCCACATCAACTGTGACCAACAAACAGCAATCATTTTTAATCCTCTTTGGGAAATGTTTTGGCTGTATTTCAAGTGTTTTTATGTATTCTCATCATGATCTTTTTCTGTAATTAAATTTAAGATAATTAACCCTTTTCTTACAGTCTGTACCTGCACATCTTTTTATCCATGTCCCAGAACATTAAATTACATTTAGCATAATATCCACTGTATCCCAGAAAACAACTGAAACACTGAAGGTCAAAGTCCTACTTTTATTCCATGTAAATTATAAATGATAGTGCATACAATAATGCAATATTTACTCCAAATTCTCAAACGACATTTGACTGGAAATTGATTTTACATAGCTATTTACTTCTCTTAACATCCAAGATGTACCAAATGTACTATATAAATACTGAAGGTGAGGTGACTCACTAGTTCAACAGAGCAGTCCACTGTGGATTTTATGATAATGCAACAAACTCTAGTAGAGCTATATATATATACTTCTTTTTGTTAAGTGTTAAATAATCAGAAGAGGAAAATCTGATGTCAGCAAAAAAAAAATAAAAAATCAATAAACATCAGGGGAAAAAAAGAAATTACAGGATCCAACATTTGCATATTTCAGGATTAAGATTTATCTAATACATATTTAATACATGTATTTTAATGTAATTTTAGCTTTAACAGATTGCAGCGTTTCCAAAAGAACTAACATCAATTGTCTTTGTTGAAGGAAATCTTAATAACTACATCAGTATTTAAATTCACAGACTTCACCCCTATATTTACAAGTCTTGTAAACTAATTAGTATAATGGCCCATCTGCATTCAACAAAACACTAAAGCACAAACAAAAAAAACCTGTACTAGTAATTTTAATAAGTTTATAAATGTAATATACTTTAAAAAGAAATTAACAGTTTCAGTGCTGCTTCTAAGATTATGCAAATGATTTGCATAATTGTTGAGATATATTTTGATAAATTTATATTAAAAGAAAAAATTATCTGCCATGACTTCAATTAGCTGATGCTGCTGAAGCAGCTTTAGTAAAGACCCTTTAGCCAAAGTGATTATAGCCAGGATCAAAACTAAATGCACAAAAAATTGACTTGTCTGTGATAACAGGATAACTCCAGTATTTTTTCCAAACTTTTCCACAATATTTAAACAACATACAATCCTCAAATACTTTAAACACTAAAAAAATAGCTAATAGAAAGACACTTCTCTCCACCCCCACCCCCTTATGGGAAGACAGATTGATGTTTCTTTTCATACCAACAATTCAAGAACTTCTAGATTCTTTTCAAATTCTGTATTTGAGTTTATAAGCAGAACTTCAGTCATGCTGATCTTTTTAAGTCATGAAAAGGAGGATGTTATTTATGCTAGTGTCCTCTACTGAGCAGAATATGCTCTAAAAATTGCTCAGTAACTTCAAACTGGGTAAAAAGCCAACTATTGAGTTTAACACTGCCTATATACTCTGTATATTCTCAATACAGAAGGGACATGGACCTGATAGAGTGGGTCCAGAGAAGGGCCACGAAAATTATCAGGGGGCTGGAACACCTCTCCTATAAATATAGGCTGAAGGAGCTGGGATTGTTCAGCCTGGAGAAGAGAAGACTTCGGGGGAACCTAATAGTGACTTTCCAACTACCTAAAGGAAACTTAAAAGAAGGCTGGAGAAGGCCTGTTTGCAAAGGCCTGGAGTGAAAGGACAAGGGGCAATGGTTTCAAATTGGAGAAGAACAGATTTAGACTGGATATTAGGAAAAAGTTCTTCAACACAAGGGTGGTGGAACACTGGAACAGGTTGCCCAGGGAGGTGGTTGGGGCCCCATCCCTGGAGGCATTCAAGGTGAGGCTTGCCAGGGCTCTGGGCAACCTGATCTAGTTGGGGATGTCCCTGCCCAGTGCAGGGGGGTTGGACTAGATGACCTCCCGAGGTCCCTTCCAACCCAAACCATTCTAAACGATTCTATATATTACAAGCTAAGAAGTACCTATATTTAATAAAATATAAGGCACAGTAAAAATATAGAAAAAAATCTAAAACACACTATAACTTCATTGGTCCCTCTATTATTCTTCTGCTGAAGATAAACCATTCCTACAACTATGGAAATAATTTTCTAATTTGTTTTCTAAATAGTGTGATGACCATCATCTGAATTTATATGAATTTAGTGAATGAATATTCAAAGCAAGCTGTCTAAACCCAGAACATCTTCTAGGGATTTTACACATCACCGGCAGCACAGCAAACCTACCTTTTGTCAAGGTGTAGGCTGAACAACAGTACAGTCAGAAATTCCAATTGTATTTTCATTGAGTAAAGGCTTTTCTTTCAAACCTTTACTTTCCAGCCACACAAAAGTAATTTACTTGGAGTCACCATATTATGCTACCTCATTAAACTCACAAACGTTCCTTGAAGTATAATTATTTAAATAACCAATCTACAGTAGATAAATACGTAATTGAGAAAAGTTCCAAGTCACTAAGCATACTTAGCTATAGCTCCAATAGTTCCTCTCATATGGAAGATCTTATTATTCAAGCCACATAATTTTTTCTTTAAATATTTACATCCGTGTGAAGTGCAAATCATTCCTTGAGCTCTCTAACACTATCATAGCTGTTCATAATGCTGAAGTATTCACCTTCCTGCCTTTTTATGTCCTTCCCCTTTTATTTTGAAGATAATTGGGTTTTTCCTCAAAGTTGTAGGCATTTGTAACATCAGCAGGAACTCAGTGGAAGATGGATGCCTTTCTCTTCCCCAGGCTAATGTTAAGCCTACCCTGCCTGTGAAATATGGAAGTCCAATACATCCTACAGATCGTGCCTAAGAAACATAGCAAAAATCATATTTGAGCCTGCTGATGAGCTGATTGAAGTTGCCTTAGCCCTAAGTGAGGTACAGGCAGGACTTCTATGGAGCCTGAAACTCCTCCCATGCATGTAATCCTGTCCAGAGTGCTGGTTCATACCATTCACCCAAGTCCCACACAAACCACAAGCAAGACAGAAATCTAAATGCAAATCAACAGAAGCTCAGACAAAGTAAATTCTATTCTCCTCCTTGTAAAAATTGTGTATTACTCATTAATTAAATTTATTTTATAAATTAAATTAATTAAAAAGTAGTTGTGTGATTGAGACAGAGTTAACACGTGTCATAACAATATTCAATTGATTTCTGTTTGCTAGTACTTGTTGATTTAACATTTATGCTGATGCTCTTGGGGAGGGTCACTTACTAAACCTCAAGACAGCCAGGCTGCAGGAATCAGTTCTCAGGAGGAGAATGTCCCAGATAGATGTGCCTTCTAACAACATTCCTGTAATGCCAAGCTAAGGAATTGGTCTGACCTAGCAGCCTCTTCCATGAAGAACAGTTTGGTCAAATCTATTATATCCGAAGTTGCATGACAGAAATGATCTTTCTTGCAAATGACTAATAAAGACTTCCCCCCCCCCCATCTCTCCAACTCCTCCCTCCCCTGTCAAGGCTTGATGTATGCTCTGTTGGTTGACCATGGTTTTTTTTCCTACATGCTTTTTGCCATGGAAACAAATAAACCAACAGTACTAGTAAGCAGCAGCTTGCCACCTGCTGATACATTTTCATCTGACACTGTCCTTTGAACTACATTTCACCTTTGTATTTGTATAGAAACATCTAACCATCTCCCTACTAGATCTAAATGACAGTTTCACAGTTCTGCCTGGATGCAATGCATGAAGGACAGAAATAAGTATTCCTTTAGCAATACCTTGGTGCATGAGCAGTCAATCACATACTCTGGGATTCTACCATCTATTTTCCTGTCTGGAGAAAGCAAAAAGTCATTGAAGCTAGAGACCCATCACTTGAGCTGAAGTGCCCTATTGTAGATCAGAATGATCTTGAGCTATGCCAAAGTGAACTGTTTAGAAGATGACAGGGGAGGAGGGAGATTATGATATTTGGAGCTGTGGAATATATTAAGAATAATGCAAAACAGTAGTTCTTAGTAGTAGATTTAAACAACAAGATCCAGTAATTGCTAGGACTCAGACACCTGTCATTCAGTGAAGGAAAACAAAGGAATGACATTGTAATAGCAGAAAAAAAGAAGCAAATTGGATGTACTTAGGGAAGAGCAAGAAATTAAAAAACACACATGGGCCTGGATGAAAAGGCAGGTGCATAAGTGTGATCTAAATTGTCTGTACCTGGCTCACAGGAAGGAGTTCACAGTCTCCCCTTGGCACAAAAGCCAAAGAAATACTGATTTGTTTCCACTCTGGCATGGATACAACCTCCGAGACTGAAAAAAACCCTTGGGAACATGTTCTAGTGGGATCTTAACATGATAACTGAGTAACCATTCAGCTAGGGGAATTTTAACAAGACTGTAATACAGCTCATACTATTGTTCAGTCTGATCTATTAGAGAATCTTTTCTCCATCCACCATCACTTAAGCTTTTTCCTCCCTGTCCCTCCACTCCTTTATCCCCAAGTAAATCCAATCAACTAAGTAGCTATTTAGTTAAAATCCTCTCAGGGTCATAAGCCCTCAATTCCTTCAGGACTCCATCCTATCATCTTTTCTTCAACTCCGTTTTTCTAGATCATTGATTATTTTTTTTCCCCCCAGAGCTGTTTGAAACTGTTCCTCTGGTAGCATTTGTGTTAATAGCCATTCTGTGCTGAGCATTGCCCAGGTCTGGCGCACACAGTTCCACACCAGAGTGTGCCTCTGAAAGTCCATTAGAGCCAGCCTCCACCATGGAGAGAACTGCACCAATTTTGATTGTTTTATTTGAATTTATGTCCCCACCTTTGACACTGAAATTAATTCTGTAATTCTCTGAAGTCTGTTGAACAGCCTGGTGAATGTGCATGGGTCTAGCTGTTATTTTAGGGCTGACAGCTGACTCTCCTGGTAATGCTGTGTGAAACTGGAGGGCCCACTTAGAAATCACACAAATGTTTCTGGAACTTCAGTATATCCTGGATTTGCACAAATATCTGATTTAAAAAAGGGGCTGAGGAGAAATTTTCTCAACAGCTATTGCATTTTGCCCAAGCAAAAAATGCAAAGAGAAGGCATGCACTGCTGGAAACCAACAGAAACATCAGACCCATCAGCTAGGACTTGCAGTAACTTGCAGGAGAGAAAAACAATATCATGTGGGTCTTGGAGGCTACCATGTAAACAAAATGTGTCTGTAATGGGAAACTATGATCTCATATAGCAGGACATCACCAGAAGTAGGTGGCATCTGCATGAAGCTGTCAACCAAGATAGGCCCTTTTAATATAGAAGTAGGTGGTAGTATCTTGCCCACATCCTAGAAAAGTGGGATGCTGTTTTGCTTGAAAAGGTCTCAGGTGAAAACTATAGCAGGCAAAACTGCTGAGTCTGAGGCACAAATAGAACTACCACAGTTAAGATGGCTCACACTCTAATTTTATTTCAGGATAGCCCCATCAGTAAACACAAAACAGTGCAGGACCCCTCAGTAACTGATTATATACTGCAATTTAGTTGGAACTGATTGATTGATTGTAATTGTTATCTTGTGGTTTTCAGTGGTATTACTGTTGTGTTTGGCTGAGAAATAAAAATAGGAGAAAGTGCTGTTAATAGGTCCTGGCATGAGCTAATTGGAACAACGTGTTATACAATACTGCTTATTACACTGCACTGTTCAGCTTGATTTTCTGGTATGGCATAAAGCACATTTGCCAAGCACCTTGGTTCCAAGTAATTATCCCCTAGCATGAGAACAAGAGTAGCCACAGCAGTATTTGATAGGCATTAGCACATTTGTAACTCCAAATAACCGTCTCCACTCTAGGTACACTTCCGAAGCAGCATTATACGATAAGCTACAGGCTGAACTGTTGTCCTCTCTCAGAAGTGCATGAGATTGAAAACCATCTATGTTAACAGAAATGGTATTTTACCATCACAGTTTAATTTTCCAGTATTGGTGGGCTTGTGAGGAGATAGTAACAGTCTGAAGGCCAACCTTTAAAAATCAAATTGCCTTAACTTGAAGTCCTTAACTTGTGATCTTAATAAAACCTATTAATTTTCAAAACCTCACACAAGGAAAAGAGTAGCTAAAAATACTGTTTTAAAAGCAGGGATAGTATCTCTCGTTGAGAGGCTATGTGCAGTTATACTCAGAAGTATCAGGCTGCTGAAATTTACTGCCCATTACTTCTTTCCTGTCTTGAGTATACTGCATTTAAATACCTCAATGATCTAACACCTGTATATTCTACAAAGGAGAAGGCTAATGAATATTAATGAAATTTGCTCCTCATCTCTCTTATGAATTTTTATGTATTCTTCCATCTAGGGGCATCATTGTACAACTTCCACATAAATGATTGCAGAGATCCATTTCAACCTTGAATTTTCACTTTGCACACAGGCCCCTGTAGAGGGAAAGCCAACAGAGCACTCACTTGGCTGACAACTTTGACTACTGAAATGTCTCTAACCCTCACAGAAGAAGCCTGTTCTCGTCTGTTTAAAGAACAGTAGTAGGACGAATTATCTCCCAAAACAGATTAATTTTAACTCAGCAGCAGTGGAGTGAGTCCTTACTTGATTACCTTCAGATGACCATGCAGCTAGCCACCACAACCCTGATGCAACAGATCAACAGCATCAAGCTACATTTCATGGGGTGTAAGAGGAAAGGAAGTAGAAAACTTCTACTGGTAGATAAGACCATCCTTGAATAAACCAGTACCTCTCAAACACAAAATGCTCTTCTCCTGCTTTTCTATATTTTTCCCCATTTTAATTCATGCTGTAGAATCAGCACTCATAAGCCTTTTTACAATGAAATTGCAAACCCCCCTTTTGATAAATGAAACTCACTCCAGAACACTGTGTCTGTCTAACCTCAGCAGAGAAACTTAAACAAAAAACTGAAGTTAGTTCTTCGACCAAATAAGATGTCTAGCTTGTGGTTTTTGCTCTAGACATCCGAGGTTCACTTTCCATAGAACAACAATTTCATTAGCCAAGAAAGTATGGGGTTTTTTAAGCTTCAGTGTTCTTCTAATTAATAAAAAGGGAAAAAAAAAAGATGTATGCTCTAAAATGCAGAAATTTTCTGACAAATTCTGTAGTGTCTTCTGAAGTTACAAACCGATATTAGCATTTCGTGTATTAAAATGTGCAACTTTAAAATGACTCCATACAAACATTTATGCATCCCTCAAGATCTATTCCACCAAGTACTATTTGAGAACCCTTTGCTTGCCGTAAGTTAATCACGACAGTTGAATTCTTTAACACTAGGGATCAGAACTTGTTTTGGGGTGAACTAAGCACAAAATTCCTCCCAAACAAGAACCACCTCACCCTTCATCTTCCATGATTCCTTGGGATTTGGCCCTCTCATAGCAAGGTGAACCACGTGATGCATATGAAGGAATCATATTTCTCTATTCTTTGTTTATTTACTTAAAGATCCATTGTAGTTGCTTACATTATTGCTTTGCTATTAATAAAGTCGTATGTTATCCAAAATCAGACTAAGATACTGACCAAAATTTCAGTCACACTGACCTGTACCAAAGCAGCTCTAACACACAATTTGGAAAACAATGCACATACCAGAAAAGTGAGAAATACCTCCAGTAAAATGCCACTCATGAAGGTGATCATTCAACTTCAGACATTAGGAGCAGACCCACTGAACATGGAGGAGTCTGAGCAGACAACAGGGAACCTCTATGAAGGCATCTGCAGATGTGTATGAGGAAGATCTCAAGATCTTCCTCATACATCTCTAAAAGACATGAACTTGTTCAGAACTTGTTGACTCAAAATGATATTATTGAACCATGGTGTTTTCAAAAGAACAATCAGCCCAAGGAAAGTTTAAAGGAAGCCAAACATTTAAAAAACCCCAAAAAACCAACAACAAAAACCATGCCAACAGCTATAGAACAGAGAGGTTTCCTACATGGTCATGACCTCAGAGCTGATTAAATAACTTACAGCCAGATTTAATACTTAGGCTGTTGGATTATTTCTCTTTTGATACAGAACTCTCTCTCTTCTAAAAATGCAAATTAATGTGACTGTTTAAAAATGCATTGATCTCTGCCCCTGAAACATATTCCTTCTTTCAGTATATGAGGAAAAGAACAGTTGACTTTCTGTAGTGTTCACCCGTCCATTATAAACAATTTACTGAAAATTATTAGTGCATAGGGAAAGCCCATCAAAAGCCTTTCTGCAAATTCTACCTAAAATATTTTGACCTTTAGTTGTTGCAGACTGAACAAAAGATACTACCACAGCCCTTGTGCACATATTGTAACAATAAAAAAGAAATTGCATGATTTTTCAGTCATGGCATAAGGGCTGACTGAAGTCTGCCATTCTGAGGAGGCGACCTTTTTCCTTCTCTTTTTAAATCAAGTATTGGCTATACAGTTGGCATTGTCACTTCTCTCAAGAAAGAAAAACAAAAAAGTAATACATTGGTATGTGTTTGCATGATTGCCAGTAATGGATGGATAGTAGGTTGGGAAATCAAAAGGTCTAAGTCACCTATACTTCCATGCACAAGATGCAGGCAAGCCCAGGACAGGTCTGACCTTTAGCAGAGATGGGATATTCCTTTTTCTTCTTCCATTAGCTTACTCTCTAGGGTAACTGAGAACAGAGAGGTTACTGTCAGACAGCGATTGTCTTTCTCCTACTATCACTGATGCATGCTGCTGAAGTGAACCTCAACATATTCTTCAGTTGCCATGGAAGCTGTGGGAAGAGCAATATTACCCCAACACACTTAAGTGACCTGATAACCAAAGGCCCTAATAATGGACCTTCTATTTGCTTTGAATGATTGAGCAAGTCAGATTGGGAGAAAATACCCAACAGTGCATTCTGATCTGCTGACATTTCCCAATACAACTTCTTTAGATAAAACTGCATCCAGATTTTTAATGAAAATGTAGTTTTGCCTGAAAGCAAACCTAATTTTTTTTTTTAAGCTTTAGATTCAGAATGACTTGGTACTGTGCTGCCACAGAAGATTTTTGGTAAGCTGATTATTCATGTGGAAAAGGCATTTTAGAGATAAGTTTGACTTTGAAAAGCAAATTCATTTCAGAGTTGAAAGGCCACAAACTTTATACAACCTTCATGAGGGCTGAAAAATCATCACCACAGACCCAATCCTACTAGCAATGAATCTGTCAGATAGCACATAGCCTGCACAATAGACAGTGTGTTCAGAAGCTGCACATAAAAGAACTGCATTTCTGCATAACACCAGTTGTAACAGCTGATTTAAACATACTTAGAGTATGGATAGTTCTGTTAGGAACATATTTGTGTTTCATAATGAAGAGAAAATAGATTTCTTAATATAGAACACATACTGTCCAGTTCTTTCCTGATGCTGTTACATATTCATGAGAAAGTAGTATCAGCACTACCCTATCTGAATAAAATTTGTGCTATAAAGAAAAATCACATCTACATCTAAACTATTCAGTGTAACCTTAGAATGTTAAATCTTAGATTACAAAATAGATTATGGTATTTTATACCTTATGTACCTATGCACCTTATGGTACATAGGTCTTGCTAGCAAGATCATTAAAAGGTTAAATACCATCCCCGACACCCCAGTCTTGCAAAAGTGAAGTCAATGTAATTTTATTTTAAAAGCTTGCCTATGTTTGACACCATTATACTAGTTAAACAGTCTTTCAGACATGTATTCATACTGAAATGCTACATCGGATTTAGCTTTGGAAACTGTGCCCAGTTCCTGCTGCTTCAGAATCTGTGGGAAGTCAGACAAAAATTAATATTCCCACAGTGTGCCCCTACATTGTCTAATCCAAGATGACTACTAAAATCGTAGTAAATTAAATAATGTTTGCATTATAAAACATCTAATTTATATATATTTGAACTTACGATATCCTTTTGATTAATCATTCCTGATCTACTGTACATCAATAATTGTCTTCCAGAAATGTCAATGCTTATCATAATGATTTAGTTGGGAATATGTTAGTCTTATAATTTACCTAATATTTACCTTTAATGCCTGCATTTATGATCCTATTTCTTACAAATACTAGCAGTGAATTACATGCTTAAAACTTAGATCATGAACTTGCAGGAAAAAAAGTGTATGATGCTCTGAAGACCATTTGAGATGTGTTTCAAAGGATTATGGAATGAGCATTATACAAAGAATTACTGGAATAACTACAACAGGTAAATAAAAGATAACAATATTAGAAAGAAATCTCAAGAATATTCTAGCAGCATCATCATTTATTCAGTTGCCTACAACCAGGGTGGATAAACATTCTTTTCTTTCAGCTGGAATGTATCAGACCAGTCATGAAGAGAAATGTTTATAAATTATCAGTTAGATCTTGTGCTGCTTTGAAAACAGAATCTCATATTTATTTAAGACGAATTTCTACTTCTTTTGAACAGCCACTGCACAGAATTGACTTTTAAAAGAACTAATGTTGCAGAAGGATTAATACAGAGATTAGGCATTTATATGACTAATATGAAAACCGATAACTACATTAAACAGAAAAGAAATACTTCAAGGCTTCCTGGGGCAAGGCAGGAACTTTCCCTTAGAGCAGCTTATTCCATAATTGTCCACTGTGGGAGTTTCAGCACTTTTCTCCAAGATCTAATACTCACCACTGCTGGAGACAGAAACACTGGGCCAGATACATAATTGTGTGGATTAAATTTAAAAATCCTTTTTTAAAAAAGGTAAAGGCTTGTCTATCCACTAATTTTTCTGTAAGACTTGCTCATACTTATTTTGGAATACTCAGACCAGAAAGCGACTAAGCACTGCTGAGAATGGTGTAGGAATAGCTACCCTCCTGGCCACTGTCTTTAGCTGAAGCCACTTGTTAGTCAACTTTCCATAAAATTGAAGTTTAGATTGGATGTTAGGAAAACTTTCTTCCCTGAAAAGGTTGTCAGGCATTGGAACAGGTTGCCCAGGGCAGCGGTGGAGTCATCGTTCCTGGAGGTGTTTAGAAAATGTAGATATGTGGTACTTAGGGGCATGGTTTATTGGACATTGTGGTGATAGGCAGATGGTTGGACTACTTGATGATCTTAAGAGGTCTCTTCCAAACTTAATGATTCCGTGAAAATGGATCCATTCAACAGGGTGTTTAAAACAAATGGCTCTAGATGTAGCTAGTCTGGTTTACACACAGAGCAGATGAAGCTTTAAAAATACAGTGACTCTAATTCCCAAAAGTTTCATATTTTTTAGGGAGAACTCATAAACTTAGCTATGTAGAGAAGTTTTTTTTAAAAACTGGGAGAGGGTATGTATATACAAATAGTGTATGCTGGAGGGAGACTATCTCTGAGAATATAAATAATTTCCTACTCACTTTTTCCTCAAGTGTATTCTTGGTTATATTAATCACTTCGAAACAGACTCAAAGTCTGCCACGGTCATTATACTTCTGGAATATTCTTTTTATTCTTTCCTTGTTTCTCAACCTGCTAAGAAACCTCAAATGCAGTCAGTATTTTTTTGCTGCTGTTGATGCTGCTGAAGAGGTATTCATCAGAAAATTCCAGGACAGGAAAAGATGTAGCTAAGAAAATGGAAGTTACTATTGCCTTTTCTGAATTCTCCTCCTTGTCAACAACAAAAAAATCAATCTATTGCAAGCATCCCTGTTTTGTAAAAGGAACCCACGATATTAAAATCTCCTGAGAAATAAATATGGATATAAACATCATACCTCCTTGCCCTGGGGATTAAATATTCTGTTGCTTGCTGGGAGCACATTGCCTTTTTCTCAATTCTGAGCATGAAGTACTGCAGGCACTGAACCACCTTTATTAAAAAATATAATAAAAATCACATAGCATAGCTGCCATCCACAGTCCTGGTGAAGGCTCAGGAGACTGTAGAACTAAGGCCCGTTTTCAAGACATACATGCAAGGAGTGAAATGTAGAGTGAAGGAATGGACTTCAGAAATTATTACTAAAAACTTCCACATTTAATTAAGGTAGTAAACAACGTAAGGGTTTATCTACTTTTACATTAGTAGTAGGGCAGTGTAATGTTAATACTTCAAACCTAACACTAGTATAAACCTGTTTATGAATTGGGAACTGTGACAGGTCTGGAAAAGTGACAAAATTGGCCAGAGATTAGAAATGCTCTCATGTTCCTCTGTTCTGCTTTGTCCTCTTAAGACAGTAGTTTCGAAGCCCAGGAAAAGCAAGTAATTGCTCTCACATATTATATTGCTCTTTCTGCACTCAGAATCTTCACATCACTGTCCCCAATATACAGCACAGGCTCTTTGCCTAGCAGAAAGATAAACAGTTGGAGAGTCTGGAAATACAGCAAAAGGCATTGTTCCATAGTATAAAGAATGCTTGTAACAGAATTAAAGAGAAAGATAGAGAGTGTATTAGGTATGATTTTTAAAAGACTTTCATGTGAGGTTAGAAGGAACTTCTGATATTCCTGAGCATAATGCTTGTTTAAATTAGAATATATTGAGTTATGCTCCACTACTGATATGGTTTAGAAAATCCATCCTTGACTGTGGTATATTTTGCCAGTGTTTATCGCTATTTAGACCACGCTCTATATCTCTCTCAATTTTATCTAGCTTCCACTTTTTAGATATCATATCAGATGTATTGCACAGCCTTCTAATATCATCCTTGTTTTCTGTGTAAGTACTACTAAACTAATGGTTCTTTCTCAACCATTTTCCTGACCAACTAAACCAGTTAAGATCCTTTAGTCAGCCACCGTAAGAGTCTCACCCAAGACCTTCCCAATTTGCTGATTTCCTTTTTGTATTGAGGATATCAGAACTAGACGGTAGCAGCAGTCACACCAAGTTCAAAATCCAGAGTTGGAAAGTATCCACAGATTGCAGATTTTATCAGCCTCCCGGTTGCCTTGGGAGATTAGGTTCAAGTGATATCTGCTGTGATTAAGAGGTAGAGAATTGCTGTTTTCTCCAACTGGAGAAGGACTGCTTATGTTCATTTTTTTCACCATTTGAACTCCACCTCTTAAAGAGGTGGCAAGGTTTGCCCAGGTCAGTGGTGGAGTCACCGTCCCTGGAGGTGTTTAAAAAAACCACGTAGATGTGCCACTTAGTGACATGGTTTGGTGGGCATGGTGGTGATAGGTTGACAGTTGGACTTGTTGATTTTAGAGGTCTTTTCCAATCTTAATGACATTAAGAGCAAGGCAGTCACTCTGCCCTGATAAGGACAAAATGATTCTATGAAAGAGGGCTCTTCATGAAAAGGGCTGACAAGACAGAGGAATGGAGACATAAGAAGGATTAAAAGGAGTTTCTCAGCCATGCAGAGCTTTTCAACAAATGGCTGAACTGATACTTAAAAGCTAAAAGAAAATTTTCTAGAAGCAATGAAAAATTTTAGCAAATTTCACAACTGACTGACACGTAAGTTGGAAGTTGCAGACAATTGCCAAAATATTTTACAAAGAGAACAAAGATGAAGGCATCTGGTGTGGACAAACCCCACAATGTTATGAGACTAAGATAACTTTGTAAAATAGACTGCTCCCTTCCCTCCATAATGTGGGTGGCAGATTCACAACCTAAAGAATTACTTACTGCTGGGCTGCTGACAAATTTATGGCCATTGGTTTGCCACAGCCAGGTGAGATACCAGGTGCAAGCCAAAGACCTGCACAAGGGTAGTAAAAAAGTGTGTATCCACAAGAAAGTGACTGTCAGGAGATATCCATGCAAATGCTCGCAGTCTTTTGAAAAACTGAGTACATCCTGGGGTTTGCTACATGTGATTAATCTTACTTTGCCCCAGGACTCTAAAACAAAAGAGATACCAGTCTGAGGCCTGTTTGATTCTCAATCAGCTCATGTAGATCATGTGGATCAGCCTAAACAGTGCTGAAAGCAGCCAACCTCATCTCTGATTTGGAGCGCTCAAAACTAATGAGAAGCACTTTAAAACTAAGAAAAAAAATTCAAGCCAGAACTTCACACTGAACTGCAATGTCTTAACAGCTCAGAAAGATTGCAAACGTACATGCTATAGGATTCTGCAGGCACCTGCTTAGAAGTGGCTTCAAACGTGTGCACTCCTAACTTTATGTATACAGCAAAATACAGTCTTAAGGCAGCCCAATTTCTTTCTTCACTTCTAAAATAGGAAGTCACTAACAGTTTGGATATGATCTGGCATTTCAAAGCCTGGCATTTCTCCTTGAAATTTCAAAGGTAAAGACAATGCTGGGTTTTTGTTTTAAGTTCTGCTATTCATCTGTCTCTTCTTTTACATTAGAAGGGGATTAAGCTGCAGGAGCTATACTGTAACCCGTTGGTGCAGATGCTTATTTGGCTGAAACACATTTTTTTTCCCCCAACATATATTATTTTATATTCATCAGAAAAAGTATTTTTGCATGCCCTACCCCCACAGAGCAAAACCCCCTATATTCAATACTGTCTTTTCATTATTCTATTCATTTTAACCAACTATCATTCATTGCCCTCTGGGTGCCTGTTAATTCTAGAGTTTAAAAGATATCTATCAGCAGTATCATAAATTCATAGATAGCTACAACAGGAATGTTCCTCCCCTTAACTATGACTTTTTTCTTTTACAGTTTAACCTCTGTGATTAACTCACACTTTTATGTGTCTTGTAGCATCTTTTATGCAAATGGAACAATTTCTTACAGAAAGGCCTTTTCTTAATATTTAACACATCCTTCTCTTTCATTTCCAGAGCCCAGACAAATGACATTGTTTAACTGGCAGCACAGTAACTATGCATGTGAATAGCTAGTAAAACATGTGAAGGTGCTTGTACATTGGCAAAGTTTCAGCACCATGTCTGGATTAAGTATCGTAGCATCACAAAACACCAGCTTGGAAGGGACCTCAAAGACTATCCAGTCCAACCTTTCCTGGCAAAAATGGTCTAGGTAAGATGGCCCAGCACCCTGTCCAGCTGAATCTTAGAAGTATCCAATGCTGGGGACTCTGCCACTTCCCTGGGGATATTATTTCAATGACTGATTTTCTCATTGTGAAAAATATTCCTCTTGAGTCCAACTGCAATCTCCCCAGGTGTAACTTGTACCAATTAATGCTTGTCTTTTCCACTGACTCTTTGTAAAAGGGAGTCTCCATCTTCTTTGTAGGTGCCCTTTAAATATTGGGTATTTGATACTAAGGTCTCCCCTAAGCCACCTTTTCTCAAGGCTGAACAAACCCAGTTCTCTAAGTCTTTCCTCCTATGTCAGGCTTCTCAGTCCTTTGATCATCCTCCTTGTGGCCCTCCTGCCTAGGCTAGGAGAAAGTTAAAGTTTCTCAAAAGTACCTTGCAAAGTTTTAATTAACTCCTGTTTTCAAGCTACCAGATTGTGACTTATAAGATGTAATTACTATTTGGATCATTAATGTAATTTTCCCCTCAACTTGAAGAAAAAATGGTTTATATAGGAGTCTATAAAGAAGGTTAGAATGATTCAAACAGAAAACTAAAAAAAAAACAACCCTGTAATTGTGTAGATGTCTATTAAGTTCACGAAGTGAACAACTTTCTGCTCCTCTACCTCCAACTAAATCCCTGCCTTCAAATCACAACCCAAGCCTGCTGCAGACAGAAGAGGCTTTCTGAGTTTGTTGCTTACCATCTCTCACTGCAGGTGAGCCCAAACTGCAAAACCAA
The DNA here is from genome assembly GCA_013396975.1 of Bucco capensis. Classification (NCBI taxonomy): domain Eukaryota; kingdom Metazoa; phylum Chordata; class Aves; order Piciformes; family Bucconidae; genus Bucco; species Bucco capensis. The sequence continues at coordinate 69,160 of VWZO01003026.1, read as the reverse complement.
ACCATTCATCTCTAACCACTATCTGCCAAATTCAAGTAGGATGTGCCATTCAGTATAAGCAATCTAAAACCTGCACAATCACCAATCCATTTACAAACTGGTACTGTAAAATAAGTTTGCTTTTATTACCTATTTAAACACAACTTCAAATCCTTATTAGCTGGGATTACAGATGGTGAAGCAATAATGGTATAGTGTTACTGTAAACTAAAGGTATAGCAATGTAATTACAAGAGCTACAAGCAGCAGCTATATTTTAGCGGCACTAATGATATCTAATTAAAAGCGCAATTTCAAGTAAGGTAGCTAGCTATTCAAGGTCCATTCAATGGAAGCTAAGCATATCAAGGGGTAGAAGAAATAATTCCACCATGTTCATCTATGTTCCAAAATTACCAGTATGCCATTTGCCAGTGCTCAGTGCTGTAATACATTACTACACAACACTGGTGAAAATTGCTAGAGAACCCACTACCGGTAAACTTGCTTTAGCAGGGGGGCTGGACTAGATCTCCATAGCCTCTTCCAACTCCTACCATTCTGTGATTCTGTGAACATGAAGGACTGCTCAGATACAGTGTAGAACTATGGAAGGCAGTGGTCTAGCTGCCTAGCCAGAGCTGCACAGATTTCCCCTACCTTTGTAGGGGAACTTAATTGTGGAATGTTAAATTCTTTTGAAATACACACACATGACCTACACAGCTTTCCCAGCTTGAGATCTCAAGCTGAACAGCTTGCATCAGTTCAATTATTATTCAGGCACTGATAGCCAGCATTATCCTAGATGAAATACAAACCAAGTGAGAAACAGATTCCACATAAAAGAAAGCTTGTGAGCTAAAGCCTTTCAACTCCTTAAAGTGATAGGCAATAACAGGGCTGCCAAACCAGAGTAAACCTGAAAAGAAACATTTTGCAGCCCATGACTGAAAGAGAACATAAAAGGATGTCAAGTAGATGGATGCTTTATTGCTATTTTATATTTGAAACCAGCAAACAAGGCCAGGTTGTAGCTGAAGACACAAAATTGCAACTCTTCCATCTATTTTAGGAGACCTGGCTGATATTGCTAACCTTGTTTTCTGATGATGATCACACCCCTTCATCTTTCCTATACATTGATCAGCTGTTTCCTTTGAGAGCAACTTGTCAGTAATATCTTTAGAGATTTATATTTATATGCATGTCCTTTTCTCCCCATTAGATTTTTATTGCAAACAACCTATGAATACAAGTACGTTAGTAGTAAATATAGCTGCACAGCAAGGAGGAGCTCATACTGAGTTCTTATCTCCAACCAGAGGGACTTAGCTTTTTTTCGTTGTTTCTAAAGCTAGGTCATCACAGACTGTGGTGGGCTGCTGTCTGGCAGCTAAGCCCCCACCCAGTCCACTCACTCATTCCTCTACAGTGGGATGGGGGAAAGAACTGGAAGGCAAAATCAAGAAAAAATTGCTATTATTCTTGTCAGTTAAGATGAAGACAAGTCTGAGAAGTAGAAAAAAACCAAACAAACCAAATGATGCACAGACACTCACTCACCAAATCCCATCAGCAGACTAATGGCCAAACAGCCTCTGAGCAACACCTACTTTGGAAAACTGACCAATTTCATATTATTTATTTGCATGATGTTACAAGGGGTGCAATATCTCTTAACTTGGTTCAGGTCAGCTATCTCCACTGCCTCTCCTCCCAGCCTACTCACTGGGGCAGCAGAGCAAGAAACAGAGAAGGTCCTAAAGCTGTGCAAGCTCTGCTCAGCAACAGCTAAAACATTGGTGTGTTATCAACACTGTTTTGTCCACAGGTCTAAAGCACAGCACCATACAGGCTACTTTGAAGAAAATTAACTCCATCCCAACCAGACCCAATACAAAAATCCATCCTGCAGCACCCTCATTTTCTGGTTGCCCTCCCGCTAAGAACAGGTATCCAGACAACCCTCTGCTATGTTTTGCCAATTCTAACTTGGATTTCTCCAACCACTTAAATGTTTTGGGGTTGGGTTTTTTTTGCTTTCTGGAAAAATCAGTGTGCTTTAGTATTTCAAACATCTCAATATGAAAACAAAAATTAACAAAAAGGAGAAATAAGCCTATTCCTGACTGCATGAAAAAGCAGAGTGAGTATACAAAAAGTCCTAGCACATTGCCCTGTGATCTCTCTCATTTAACTGAAGAGCCAAATATCAATCACCTATCTGACCAGAACTTCAAATTCAGTGAAAAGGAAACAGTAATCCAAGATTTTCCCTCTTTGATCTCTTCTAGTGGAGATGGGAGGGAAGAACCGACATGGAAGAAATGGGCTATGTGTGATTTGGCAACACAGGCTAAGAAACTACAAACTCTGAATTCAGCCACAAGTGACAGTTCCCTTTGGCCAGGACATGGACTTGCATTTATTACAGACTCATTACTGTCTCAAATGCCTTACAGCTATATCCAAGCATGAACAAAAAAAAATAAAAATGAAACCCTCTGCTTCTTGAGACCACTATATGAGGAAGCTTTTCCTCCCTGAAGAGAAACAAGTGCTCTTTCTTGAACAAAAGCAAGCATGGCCTCTGGCTCCATCTTGTTTACCTCTACGCATAAGCAAAGAGGAATGATCAGAAAATTGTCTGATCTGAGCAATAATGAAGGTGTGTGAACATAGTACATCTGTATGCACATGGCTAACTTATAACCATGCTGACCTGATTCCTTCTATTGGTGCTTCCTTGGAGTGTCTGGAGGAACCTGAGAACCTTCCAGTACCCCAGAACGGCCTTTGTGAGGATCTTCCCGTAAGTACAAATGGACTGAGCTCTACTAATGACATACTACTGCATTAACAATCACAGGTTACACTAAGAGCTGTCTTGCACTATCACACTGTACTTTGTCATATCCTGACTCTAGTCTGCCTTTTAACCCAGGAATTAATAAAACCCATTTTTTCTTTTATGTAGTCTGTAATGCTGACCATTTCTAAAGACAAGATGTAGATGCTTGCTTTGATACATGTGGGATGCAGTTTTACAATCAGCATAAACCCTGAGAACAGTTCACTTCATGTTCATGATGTCCTTGTGCATGGGAACATAACACAGAAAACCATTAGTTTCTTCTAAAAAAAAATATTAAAAAATTGTTCCAAGTTATCATATACGAAACTTTCAATTTTGTTTAACATTACCTTTTTCCTCTCTCTAGGTTACTCTCAGCTCAGCATATTGGAGAACTGCTTCACTTGCAAAGCTACCAAGAGAGTACCTCTACCACTTGGTGACACAATCAACAAAGTGTTATCCATTGTTTTTACTGGGCAAGGACAATCTTCGCTTCCTGTGTTTGGCACATTGCCCAACTAGAAGAGGGAAACAAAAACAACTTCATGGATAAAAGAAAAGATATGGAAAAGGGTAAAATACTGAAAAAAGAAGGAAAAGGGTAGAAAAAAGGGAAATTAAAATTTTAGTTTGGAAATTTTGCAAGACTTTTAAAGGAGAATTCCTTTTCAGAAAGAGGCAAATCTTCTTCAGAGAAGAGCTCTGAACAAGTACAAACTGCCTTTTACAGGGAAGCACCAAAAAGTCTCTCTCTTAACAGTTTGGGAAGTCCTAGATCCAGCTTTCAGATAATAGACTAGGAAGGAAAATGCAAAGCATGGCTGGATATCACATCTTTTTATTCTACTCATCTAAGGCAAGCAGACAACAGCCTGTGGGTCTCCACAATTGGATTGCAACTTGGACTAGATTTCTAATGCTAAATTGATAGGTGTTCAGATACCAGTGTGATAAGTAGGCTACAAATACACAGTGGCTGACAGCTTAAATAGTTTGCTAAAATAGACAGCTCTAAGAGCTATTCTGGATAACCGTTTATCTGTCTATCCATCCAAACTCATTCTCTAAGCTGTCGGTCTGAGTTTTCAGACAGGATATTTTAGCAGGATAGCCTGCTGAAATATGGCTATAGTAGCTGTAATGGAGAGATAGATAGCTAAAACAGATATGAAAGCTGAATTAGGTACTTAACAGTATAGAGAGAGCTCAAGGAATCGGCGGGGCAGAAAGAAAAAGGAGGGTGACTATGGACAACTGATGCAGTTTGCACCTTACAAAAGAAACAGAAATAAAAATCCTGCTGATGGCAACTACATCTTCTCATGGCTTTCTGCTTTGGAAAGAATGTGCCTCAAAAATCCACTTTCAAAATCATACCAATCCAATTCTCTCAGTAATAACTGTGGTGCAGATACATCATTCCTACCAGCAATGCAGAGGGTGTGTGGGTTTGTATGGACTGTACGCTAGTGCTCTACTGAGTGTCAGGGAAAATCATTATCTCAGTTATTCCTCTTGCTTCAGATGTCCAACATGTCCTTCAGCTCCAAAAAAAAAAATAATTTTTTTTTTCCTTTCATAGGTATTTTTCTGCAGTTTGCTACATCTTATCCTTCTTTAATATTTGTCATGTGGCTTCTTGCTCACTAACGACAGTGTAAATGTGTCCAGTAAAAAACTTTCCTGCCAATGTTAGGAAACTGAATTTCCAGAACAGAGTCTATCCTCCCCCCCTGCCTTCTTTTAGCTCTTCAGATTCATATCCCCACAGAAACTTTATAAAAAGTAAAGCTATAACTGGATTTTACCAGCTAATTGGAGTTCTGGGTCTGGAATAACTTTGTGCTATTGAACAATATCTACATTTTAAGTAAACCACACTACATCACAGCTAGATAGCAGAAGGCACTTAAAGATCTTTTATAGAAGTTGTTAGTTGCCAGCTGTTTTTCTGATCTTTATGGTTAATCCTGCATTGAAAGATTTCTGGCTAGAAGGCAGGAGGTGGCAATGATTTGAATCTACTAGCCATCTCTATAGATCTGACACCATTATTATCAATAGAATCGGTATTCCATTCACATGCTCTTATTTTTCCCTCTTGGAAAAATACTTTACAAGAAATAATATGGTTATATATATATATTGATAGATTATGGTTACATATGCTGTATTCATCCATTCACAGATTTCAGCATAGCTTTCTCTTGGACTGTATATTGTATGTTTACACACTCTGTATCCTACCATAACACATGCTGTTTGATGAACCTATCTTTCACCTAAATGATACCATAAAGGTGTTCATTTAGTGGATAAATACTGGAATAGGCACTGAAATTTTGTTCCTCCTTTAGTGTTTATTTTAAATATAGAAAAGCATTAGAAATATAACATATATATAAAATAATAGCTATTCTGGTATAATGGTGATACTTAAGTTTTATTATCGTACTATACAGATCAATTCTGCGACAGTTTATGGATTTGCTCTGCAAATAAACAGAATAGCAAGAAACAGAAGATCTGTCTGCTTAGCACAGACAACAAAAACCATAAAATTGTCTTAAGCTGCTATTGTTAACTGGAGATGACACATCAAGCAAAATAGAGGTTCTGAATTAGTGAAAGACCAACAAACAACTTTATAATTTCTTATGACAAAAATTCTTTTTTAATTTCTTTTCAATCTTTAGCAATTGAAGGAGCTGGGACTGTTTAGTTTGAGGAAGAGGAGGCTAAGGGGAGACCTCATAATTCTCTACAACTACCTGAAAGGACATTGTAGAGAGGTTGGTGCTGGTCTCTTCTCACAGGTAATTAGTGATAGAAGAAGAGGGAATGGCTTCAAGCTGTAGCAGGATAGGTTTAGACTGGACATTAGGAAAAAAAATTTCACAGAAAGAGTGGTCAGACACTGGAATAGGCTGCTAAGGGAGATGGTTGTCTCACCATCCCTGGATTTGTTTAAGGGTCATTTAGATTTGGTGTTGGGGAATATGGTCTAGGGGTGAACTTTGTAGAGTAGGGTTAATGGTTGGGCTCGATGATCCCAAGGGTCTTTTCCAACCTGAATGATTCTATGATTCATCAAGTTGCACCACAATACGTTGTCTTCAAGATCTTAACCACCAACACCAGTGAAATGGAAATACAGAGGTGCTCACTAAATTAACATCTTAATGAGAAGCCAAACATTTTGAATTAGGCATCATACCTAGTTAAAATAATTTTAAAAAATTATCTGATCTCCATCCAGACACAAGGGAAAGATCCACACACTTATACAGCCCAACAAACAAAAAAAAAGATTTGATGCCATATGCACATAGCTCAGAGCAGGCTGATGTGTTTAAGTTCTTGGTTAAGGCTTCTAACTACAGAATCTTGAGATAGGAAAGTATGTGTGCTTTGACACAAATGGTATATGTAAACATTTAAAAAAAAAAGGAAAGAAGGTAAAAATATGGAGTGAACAATACAATGTTCAGATCAAATTTGTTAAAAATGAACCTTGTAACATCAGAAGAAATACAAGTCACAGAAAAAAAGAAAACCAGTCTCTTCAAGACAGCAAATAATTACAGAGTGCTAAAGCTTTCTTAGTATATTAGCCCACCCTTAGGGCTTCTTGAATATAATCTATTTCAATAACTATTTTCTTCTCCATTTTCTAGCACAAACAAAACTGATTAGATCAAGCCAATTTTTATGCTAGTAGTATTGTTCTGCCAATACCCACTAAGGGGTAGAGCTTTAGAGGAGGAATGAGTCACAGATACATAGCACAACTTGCTCATGAATTCTGCATCTCTGTGGTTTAATCTAAGGTTACATTATGCATACAACAGTGAAAGAAGGACAAAGCTACAGGTTAGATGCAACTTTAAACTCAATACATTTTAAGATCAATATTATCTACTGAAGGCAGTAGAATTTCCAAAACCAGAAGTAGTTAACATTTTTCTCTGCCCTCCCTAGTGACTCCAGTTCAAAATTTTAAATTTTGCCTTCAGTTCTGTTGCTCTGAGGCACTGCATTGCTCACATCACCATCTCTCTGCATCATGTTTATGACACTTAAGAACTCTGCAGCTCCTACCTTGACTGCTCTCCTCTGGCAGCACATCTTTCCCCATCTCCTTTTCTAGTAATTCTAGACTTTGTTGTGCTTCACATTCTTCTGTATGAGGCAGCTTTCCCAAGTTTAACTGTAGGACCATGGATGTCTCTTCCTGCAAGGCCCACTCCATCTTACCAACATATGGCTGTAAGGTGCAGAACATGGCTAGCACTAAGATGAAACCTTATTTTTATGCTTTAGGTTGCTTACATACATGGTTAAACAAGATACAAGGCATCCAATTATTGAAACAAATAGTAATAATGCTAAGCATATTTAGGTACAGGGTGTGATGAACAACAACAAGGGTGGAGGTAAAATGGTGTTTCTGAAAGGGAAGTTGTCCCTTGAGTTGGATTTCACTCAACTGCAAAAGCCTGAAACTGTCACCTTCAGAGGAGGCATCTACAGAAAAGGTTGTGGAACAGCATTATAAAACAGTTGTTCATTAAAGAGACATCTGCAGCTACTACTCTTCCTCTAGAAACTGGACTTCCTAAAAAAATGTTCAGCATGAATATACAAGCTGGAAAGCTTCAATTGGCCTGTACGTTTACTAAAATTAGGGCATATTACGTCAAATTTTAGTTCTGTGGCCACTGGTAGGTTATTTGCAATTACATAGTCCTGAGCTTTGTCCACTACAGTTTTAAATGACTCAAGTTCTTGGGCTTCTACCACTTCCCTTAGGAGACTTATCTAGTCCACAGTTTAATAGATCTCACTGTCAGGACATGGCCTCCATTTGCCTTTTCTCAATCTTATCCCATTACTCCTAGTTATAGTAGTTTTTCCCTGTTGTGTTCTGAAACACCCTTCTAATCCCTCTTACTCCAGAATCAGAGAAAAATAACAGCTATAAATGGAAATCCCTCACCTTCCATTAAGTGCTCCCTTGTCCCTCGCTTCTGCAGCCTGGCACAATAAACCAGGAGAGACAGGAGCAGTTGCAGGAAGCAGGACCTGGACCAATGCCACCTGAGACAAGCCACTACACAAAGATCAGTCATAATTATGGCACTACGGGACAGAGGAAACACTGCAGGACAAAACAGGACAAAAGCGGTGTCAGCAGGCAGAGACACTTCCTTTTCACCTAGGCAGTCTTTAAGTTACATGCTCAATTTTGTAAATAGCCCAATTTTGTAAATGGGCATTAATCATCTTACTGAAACGTCTCGGCAGCAGCAGCAGCACTCCTGCATGGTGTGCCTGTCTTGCTGCCTCGCTCCTCCCTTCTCATCTTTTTGCCAAACTGTAGTCAAACATTATGCTGTGAACTGTATGGCTAAACTTCCACTTTTTTAGGAGATCCTGCAAAACTAAATCCAAATTCCCGCACCACTTGCTAAAGGTGAAGGTGTGCTTTAATGTTGCTTCTCAGTTTTACATGGCACATACACATGTTTGTGGTAGTTAATGATCACACTTTGATTTAAAGACAAAGCCCCCAAACCAGCAGAGAAAAGCTCAAAAACATTGTCATATGAAGAAAAGAACAGTGTATTTTAGGTGACATAAGCCTTGCATTATCATGTGAGATGAAGATACAATGCCACCCAGGTAACAAAGATGTTAGAAGCTGGTATCAGCCAACCCAGAATTTAGCTACTATGTTTTCTCCTATATGGAATTTAGGTAGTAAATTAGATACAAATAATCTTATTTACTCCACAAAAAAACCTATAAAAAAATAAGGATCTTTACACAGATTTCTCAAGAAATCCAGACAGACAATTCCATTTCTTTTATGCTTTTCTAACTTAAATAAGCTTCAGTCACTTTTGCTGCTCATCTTTTTCATTCATTACGTTCCTTTTAAGAGTTTTGCTAAGATATTTTTTTATTCTGAAACTTTGTTGTTTTCAAGGGTATTTTTTTGAGAGTTTTTGTTTCTTTTGGTTATAACCTACCATAGCTATTTTTATTTATCTGCAAGTATTCCTGTGGTATCCTTGGAAACACTCAATCTGTATAAAATAATCTGGGGACTGACAGATTAAAAATAAACCAAAACATAAGTACAGACAACTCAGCACCAGGAATTTATTATGCCCTTTTTACAGACCTGTCTTTTATTAACTCCTGGTTACTTTGCTATTTTATGTAAGAAAAATAAAGTAGCAAGAAGGAAGGCTACTAGAAAATACATCTTTAAGTTATATTCAGTTGTGAATAAAAATCTATCAAAGTAAACAGTATATGTAAGGGTGCTTGCTCTCACACACACACAAACAAATGCAGGTTCTTTCCCATAACTTACTTCCCATGCGCTAGAAGGCACACAAAGTCTTTGAGTAACAGGGCAGATACCAAGCTTTTAATTAAAAAAGGCCTCAAAATCCTTAAAGAAAAAGATGACGAAAAAAGCACCTAAAACACATAAAGAAACAAAAGCAGGAATGGTCCAGGCCAAGACCTTTTCAGTGGATAAGGAACTGGCTGGATGGTCGCATCCAGCAGGTAGTGGTCAATGGCTCAATGTCCAGATG
>VWZO01003026.1:993-59474 GCA_013396975.1 Bucco capensis | reverse complement strand
AGATTTAGACTAGATATTAGGAAAAAGTTCCTCACCATGAGGGTGGTAGAACACTGGAACAGGTTGCCCAGGGAGGTGGTTGGGGCCCCATCCCTGGAGGTATTCAAGGTGAGGCTTGACAGGGCTCTGGGCAACCTGATCTAGTTGGGGATGTCCTTGCCCACTGCAGGGGGGTTGGACTAGATGACCTCCAGAGGTCCCTTCCAACCCAAATGATTCTATGATTCTAAGACATCTTGCACATGAAATTTTGTGTAGACAAAGAAAAGCAGTACTACCACGCTTCACGTTCATGAAATATTTTCTCATTTATATGGAGACAATCAAAACAAAAATGAAAGTATTTTCTTCTCTTTCTTAGGCTATTTCATGGTAGATGAGGGATGACTGCAGATAAAAGTAGTCAACAAAAAGCCCAAAAAGAATCATTAACATAAAGCCATGAAAAACCCAACCACACTAACTGCTCCTAATAAGCCACACAAATGACTGGAAATACGAGTACTTCTTTTCCTTATTAGGATGGCCCCTTTATGGCTACATATTTCACATCATAGTAGGATTTATTGATGGTCTGAAGGCCTGAAACATCACATGTTCTTTTGTCTCCCAAGCATCAGTAAACCCTTAGTTTTCCTATAGAGATAGATGACTCTTGTTCCTACCTGAATACAACCACTAAACTTCCATTATTTTCACTTGCCATAAAGACAGGCCTGTAAGATTTAACAAGCAATTCCTCATGTTGTATTAGAAAAAAAATAAGATACAGTGTGACTGCTTTACATTTTGGCTCCTTTGCTTAGCATGTCTAGAGGACACAGCTTCATGACAACTCTCCCCTCCTTTTCATTCATCTACAGCTTTACAGGCCAGAAAAGTGACAATGTTGTTGTTGGACATCCAGTTCTACTTCTCTGAACCACATAAGGAATACATGAATAACCAGGACTGTATTTATTTCTAACTGCTGTAAACTCTTTTGATACATATAAAATGTACTTCAGGTACCATTGCCTTGTTTCTCTTTGGCATCCCTCCATAGAAATTTGGGGTTAGCCAAGCTCCAGGCCTGGCCCCTCAAGGCGAGATTATAGTGTAGGGTGGGATCTGCACTTACAGTGAAGTTATGCCACTGCAAAAAGTGAAGCCATTAAATCTGTGGCTTACTAGCCCTTTGATGATTTGATGACTTGATGTGTGAATTATCTGTCATACTGTTCACCTAGGATTTGCAAACTTGCTGGTTTTGACAAGAAAAAAAAAAAAATGAGTGGAGCCCAAGCTGACAACAGAAGTGTTCTCTTTTTTTTTTAAAACCCCCCCCCCCCCTTTTTTTTTTTACATTTAGCTGATTATATATAAATAAATGTGAGGAGAACATTGTGGTTGACTTTATTTTTGCAAACAAACTTCTTTGGGGAGATTGCTCCTGACTGACCAGCAAACCCAATCAAAATGCAACTTTTGCTTCAGCTTAACCTTATTATATACTTTATCACCCAGTGTCTCGTGTAATAAATGTTAGTGAAAAGACTAATTTAGGACATGAATTTATTTTAATTAGTCTTTGTAATACTGCAGCAGATGTTAGCCTGTATAAAGGCAAACGTGCACTTGTGAGGAATCTCAATGAGAAGGCCCCCAACATTTGATATTCTCAGACATGCTGCCTCAGATGGCAACAGCAGACATGAGGGAAGAAAGGAAACTAAGGAATGAACAAGCATTAGGAGGGTGAGGAGAAAAGGTTGCAGAGATTCATTTTGTTATAAACATGTCCTGTTATCAGTCACAGCACTGTAAAGGTGAGGCTGCAGAGCACCATTAATAACTGACAGTTGTTGTTAACTACCAGGGAACACCAGATAACCTTCCCGAGAATATCTATACCCCCATCTTGGGCAGTAAAGTAATGAGTCCCAGTGGAAAGAAAGCACTGGCCATCTTTGTTGTAGCTATTGATCTGCTGATGTGATTTAGGTAAGGGAGGAAGAGATAATGGCATTGATTATTCTATTTAGGAGCCAGACTGAGACTAAACTCAAGTATAATACATAAAGAGGAAAAATCCACACTCAATCACTCCTTGTCTGTTCTTTGCAGTTCAAGGCAATGCTAGATGGTCATGGCAACAGGGACACACATTTTAATAAAAATGTGGGTTTGGTTTCTGTGACAATTTGATGTAAATGACTACATGATGGAGCATTTCATTTTGTTTCTTCCTTATTTTAAGGAGCACGCATTGTTTTCATAAAGCAAAGCATGGGCAGAATAGGTTGTTTTCCTGTCTAGGAGGTTGACAGAAGTCAGTGTTGGAGATCTCAGGCTGACAGCAGGACAGGCATAGCTAATTTTAGGCTCCTCTCCCTGTTGTGAGGGTTAGTCAGCTCAGGCAAGGTAGTTCACAGGGAAGAATCTTAAAAAAAGACAAAGAATGCTATGCCTGTCCACAGCAAGGTGTAATTATTCTGACATTCTGACAAGCCTTAACTGCAGGTCACCTGGAGACACAGATTAAAGCCTCAGGCCTTGCTTTGGAGTTAAAAAGAATCCCAGTTCCACATAAAAGCAGACACTAGCGAGATTCAGAAGTTCCTTAAAAAACCAAAAAACCCAACAAAAATCCCACCCCTCCCAAACATTTCCAATCTCTAAAGCTACTGAGTTTCAACTGTCTTTGAAAATGTTAACAGGTTACAGAAGCCACTGTTCTACCAAGAGAACTCAGTGAGGGGTAGGATGGATTGACAGTCATACCTTGTTTTTTATTCTCTTCCATATTCTTTGGAATACTGCCCTAGATCTGAAAACCAGAATAAACTTATACTTCTGTCCCCAGTGGAGATTTTCAAACACCAGAATTAGGTTCTGTTTAAATAGTGTGCATTTAGACTAAGTACAAATTATTCATCTTCCATTGGTGCAATTGATAGATACGCTTTATAAAACATAAAAGGAAAAACACACAAATAAAGCATAAGATGTAGGAGCTAAAAATAAAATCAAAGCCTCTGTTCAGTTCTTAGATGTCACTATGAAGTTTCTGCATATGATGAAGACACTGGCCCTGCCTTTTCCAGTATCAAAGCTGCAATTCACATCAAGCAAAACTGGCCTGAAGATTTTCCAAGGAAACACAACGTATCCTTTGGGAATAAATTCTTTGAGTAAATCAATCTTATATTCTACTTACCTTTTTTTTTTTTTTGGGGGAGGGTTTGGTTGGATTTTTGCATGTTTGGGGTGTTTTGAACACAAGGCTGTTTAACAAAAGAATGACTGACTTCCTTGTAAGTTTCCCCAGGCTGTGTGGGAAGAAAGGTGCTAGAACTACCTGCACCTGCTATAGTAAATTGATGTTTTTGGAGATGCTAAAGAGTGGGATTTGAAGCATCCAAGCCTAATCTGACTTAATACGAATTCCCACAAGCTAGAAACTGTTTTTCTTAGAGTTTAAGAGAAAGCCTTTATGATCTCATGTCTTAATATGTCTGCAAAGATTACTGTACAAAATTACAGGGTACTTCAACATCTTTGTGTATTGTACTAACTTTTTCACTGACTCTTAAAAGTTAAACGTGAATGACATGCAGTTCAGACATGGAGACTACGGGCATCAGTATGAAGAGCACTCAAACTGGGCTCTTTAATGTTTCAACACAGTCTATGGAAGACACAACACACCAAATATCACCGCTTGCAGAGAACACTGGACAACCAGTGCAAATCTATATTGGTTGGCCCTTGAATCACTATGAAATAAAATCACAGAATCATAGAATGGTCCAGGCTGGAAGAGACCTTAAAGATCATCTAGTTCCAACCCCCCTGCCATGGGCAGGGATGCCACACACTAGAACAGGTTGCACAAGGCCACATCCAGCCTGGCCTTGAACACTGCCAGGGATGGGGCATCCACAACCTCTCTGGGCAACCTGTTCCAGTGCCTAACCACTCTCCGGGTAAAGAACTTCCTTCTAATCTCCAGTCTAAATTTCCCCTCCTTCATCTTATAACCATTCCCCCTTGTCATATCACAATCTGACCAGCTGAAAAATCTCTCCCCTTCTATCCTAAAAAAAGAGCAGAAATAACAAGAACAATAAACTTCACATAGGCAGAAGTACAAACTACAGTGCTAAAATGAGTCCTTGAAGGATTAATTGTAGTATGCATATCTCAAAAACGAACTTCATAGCAATCAGTCTGTGCAGGTCTAGTTCATTTATGGGTGAAAATCTCTCTAAATCTGTTACCTGTATATCGCAGTAGAAATAGGGACATATTTCTGAAGGTAAAAGAAGCATGGGTTTTCCCTTTCAAAAGGAAATTGATTGAACCATGCAGGAAGGATGGATTTACTCATTTCCTTAACAGACAATAGGATCACTAGTGTTAGTGTTTGAAATAAAAAGCACTTCTATACAGTTTGCTGGATGCCAGGGGTTGTGCTGAAGAACAACGGAAGATTTTGTGGCAGAGGGAGGAAATGCCTAGAATGAAAAAAAATACAGCTTGGAATTTCATAACTGTAAACTAAATGAAGAAAAAACCAAAAATCAATAGCACAGATGCTTGTTTTCCCCATGTATAGTCATAAAATACAATGACTGAAGTTATTTATGAATAAAGTGCATCCAGGATTGAGATTACCGGCTGAGGCGACCCCACAATCAGAAATTACTTCTATAGTTCATGTGAAAGAACATTAGAATATGTCCAAACCTGGGCATAAAACACCCCCAAATCTGGTAGGGACTTGTATATCTGAAACAAAATAGTTTCAGTTCTGAATAAAGATGAAACCTTCATTTCAGAGCATCTTTAGAATAATACTACAGCATCTGTATTGGTTCAAACAACTCAAATCTGATCTGCTGAAGCACTGAATTTTAGCCTTTTTTTTTTCCCCAGTACATAAATTTCTTCTTAGGTGAAAGTTGGTTTAAATGTTCTTTGCGCTTCTAGTATTCTAGAAGATGATTTTGTGAAGTGTTAAAACGGAGCTGTGGTAGTTGACCTCTCAGCAGGCATAAACCAAACCAAGTCATTAAAGTAAAAACCTCCCCAGTGGCATCTTTAATTCATTTTTTTCTTGTTCTAAGGCTATTTGTGAGTGTTTTGACTGTATCAACACTTTTTTCTTTTGCTGTTACACAGATCTTCCAGAGTTAGGTGAATTATTGAATTTATATAAATTCAATATATTTTATATTTTCAGAATCATTTAAGGAAAAGGTAAATTTCTTTACTACTGCTTTAGAAATAGAGTTGTACCTTGCAGGTATAGGCACTAGAAATTCACTCATTTATCCTATGATTCTCAGCCATTCCTAAGTCAAGTTGCTGTTTTCAATATAAACTGTCAAAATAAGACAGACAAATCTTTGTGGAAGTCATTAAATTTCTAGCAATACCCTCGGGGAATGATCTTCTAACATTTATTTCATTTCACAAGGAGTTTTTTTTTCCCTTCTAAGTTTTGCACTTCTTCAGCAAGAACTCTCAGGTATATCATTAAACATAAATTGGGTATCAGGTAAGCTTCAGTTAACAGAATTAACTGATGCTCTTATCTTCTGCTTAATTCCCAGTTAGGCTCAGTGTTAGTTCCTCCAACTTCTACTTCACGCTACTGAAGTGATACTGAATGCTCCTGTCTGATGACAATTAACCAGTCTGGATAAGCCTTTCATGAGAAATAGTTAATATCTAGAAAATACCTTTGTTAGCAGGGGAATGATGAAAATTTACAAGGGATCTTCCTAGTCCAGTTTGGTTGTAGTTTTTGAGCAAACAGTGGAAATGTTATGGTACCAGGCACCTTTATTAACTATTGGGTTTAATTGGCAAATGCCCTTTAGATCAATTCCTTTTGTTTGATGTTCCAGCCCTTTCTAGTTTCTAGGCAAGCTGAATAAACACACTGAATCCAGCACTAGAAATGTGCTTTCATGCAGTTCCATTGGGCCTGCCCTCAAGCCAGCTAGAGTTCAAGGAAACAATTGTTCAGTGCTCACCTGAGAAAAGGTTCTGATCAAAGTGCTACTAAACAATGGCATTCATTTTAAATGCCTGGTTTGTTTTCAGGAAACACACATCAGTTGTCCCAGAACCATTTCAATAGGACATGAGGGAAGTCATAATGCTATGTAAAATAAACCAAAAATTTGAGAGACTAGTGTTTATTTCAAAGAGAAACCAAAGTACAGCTTTCTCACTTTAATAAATTTTTGAGAGGGAGCAAAATTGTGCTAGAAATAAGTATATTCTTTCCAGTTCTTAAAACATTTTTTGTGATAGATATCTGAAGATAGAAAGGATGAAAATAATCAGAGAACAGATATCTAGTTTCCAAAGGAACCACATTTTTAATTTCTAAAAGAAATTATGACTTAAAAATTGCAGTACTAATGTTTCTTGAATCTTAAAGGCCATACAAATGACTAGCCCTACAGAGAATATTCCACACATTATATATGCATGGGGTAAGGGCAATTGCAAGAGAAGATCACAAGGCACCATATCTTAAGATTAATAACCCATTTAATATAGCCTTTCAATTCCATTTCATGCTCAGTAAAGCAAGAATAACTGAACCTTTCACTGATGTTGGCCTTAGATGAACAGCTTTTGTTTTGAGGGCTTTGGTTGCAATGCTTAATTGTGGGTGACAATTAAGGTCTTGTAGCAGGCACCAGTGATAGTGGTAGAGAAACTACTTCTGCACCTGAACAAGGATACTTCTTTAATAGGCTATTTTTCTTAAAGAGGGTCATGCTAGCTGATCATGTGCCTAGGGAAAAAGGTATGGCATGCACTGCCTTTGTCTTTTCCCATCACATTCCATCATCCTTCTTGTAATGAAATACAGCACCTGCAAATAGGCAAGGGGTAAAAATGTGTGACATGCTGAACTAAGCAAAACACAGTGTACTGTCCCATCAGAAAGGTTAATGGCAAGAAGCAGCAAGATATCTAAATTCATGACATGCTAAAAAGCCACTTTAAAAAAGGTTAATTCTTATTGCTCCCAGTGCTTCCTTAAAGAACAAACTGTGTTGGGACTCAGCCAACCAAGAGGGAAGAATATAAAAAGAATGAGCAATAGCTTGAATCAAAGATTACAAATTGAACCCCTACGAGAGCAGACAAAGGTTTATAGCTCAGTTTCGCACACTGTACAGCATGCCATTATCTTATATTGCTCATAAACAAAATGATTTGACCAGTAGAGAAGGAAAACTGTACAGAACTTTGTGAATTGAGTTTATCCATAGAGCATAAGCAATATGACAACTCACTAATTCATCAGGAAATTCATAGCACATGGTTTGTTATTTGCAGTTTAAACTGGCTCCAGCCATGCTACTCTAAAGCCTTTAAAGAATGGCAGGTGCCGTATCTGCTTTTGCATAACCTACTGAGAAATCTCATGTTTCACCTTGGAAAAGGCAATATATGTCAGTTAAATTAAGATAATGTAACACTACAACTGTGTCAACCCACAAAATCCTTGTAACAACTCAAAATGGAAAATTAAAAAGACTTGAAGTTTGCCATGAACAACTACTTTCCTTGTAGACACACAACCTAGCTACAGAGTTCAGCAGTTTAGAGACTTTGCACTAAAGCTGTAGTAAGACAGAGAATTAACCTACCTGCTTTGCAAGAGGCTGAAATTCTTACATGCCATGTGTGCCTCAGCAAGTCATTGTTGCACCTTGGTTGCATCAGAGATATACACAGAGCGGTGCAGATAAGCCAAAGCAGTCTCGGAGAGAACAATTCCCCATTATCACCCTAGACAAACATTTGTCTCATTTGGCTTTTTTAACCTCCACTACCTTCACAAAAAAGGAGTAACTTTTTGTACTTTTACAGTAATTTTCCCCTTTTTGTGGCACAGCTTTCTTCAATATTTTTCCCACAGGTGTTGCTCCCTCCTACAGAGCACCACACTCCTTTGTGCTCCATAGGACCTTCCGAGATGACAACAGTTCATCTAATCATGTGTTCACACATCCCCAAAACATGATGAGCAACCAAATGTGATAGTGCAATATTACCACAAATTCCCCCCAAATTAGCAGGCAGACTTCTAGATGTGATCTCTACCAAAGGACTAAAGAGGCTGTAGAAAATCATCAGCTAAAAAACAGATGAGCATGCACTAAGTCAGAAAGGAAAGGATCACAGGAAGTGATCAAGTTAAACTTTACTATATATTCATTTACCATAGGTTCTGTTATATCTTCTTTTTAATACCATTGTCTGGGCTATGCTCCACACTGTGACAAATATACCACAATAAAGTGGAAACTACATTTAGGAAACTGTCTTTAAAATATGAAGTACAATATTTGGAATGCTTAAAAAAGGCTATATCCAACAAATTTGCATGGAGAATATATACTAATTCACATTAAAAAACATGCTTTTGAGCCTACAGATGAAGTAAAATCAGTTTTCTCCCCCTGGTGCTAGTGCTATTAGCAGAAGACCTCAGATCTAGGAGAGATGCCACCTTGAAACCTCCTGAGAAGCACAGGATAGACAGGGTCTAAAAAACTGTTGCAATTCTATAAGCATTTCTATGAAGCTTTTTTAATTTTAGCTTCTTGTTATTCTTTTGTGCTGCAACTCTAATCTCTATAAACTACTTAAAAATCATGTAAGACCAACTATCTCAACTTTGAATCATATAGAAACCACATCATGTGTGGAAAAATAAAATTAAATACCAACTGATGTGTTCCTGTAACATGATAAATCCTCCTGATCCAATCTGTGCTTTCGAGAAGGCCTTGACTATTCTTTCTTACTCTAAAGTAAAGCAATCTTTCAACCAATTTGTGCGAGCAAAAGGAAGATTACAAGAAGGCATTCTGCTGCCCGATTTTATGGAGCCATTAATACTTTACATCCCCTCAGATTATATGGAAACTATTTTGCAACACCANCCTTTGCCCATTGATTGAGCCTGTCTAGGTCCCTCTGCAGAACCCCCCGTACCCTTAGGCAGATCGACACTTCCACCCAGCTTAGTGTTATAGAATCATAGAATGGTTTGGGTTGGAAGGGACCTCTGGAGGTCATCTAGTCCAACCCCCCTGCACTGGGCAGGGACATCCCCAACTAGATCAGCTTGCCCAGAGCCCTGTCAAGCCTCACCTTGAATGCCTCCAGGGATGGGTGCCCAACCACCTCCCCGGGCAACCTGTTCCAGTATTCCACCGCTCTCATGGTGAGGAACTTTTTCCTAATATCCAGTCTAAATCTACTCTTCTCCAATTTAAAACCATTGCCCCTTGTCCTTTCACAACAGGCCTCTGTAAACTGCTAACTTACTAAGGGTGCACTCTATCCCCTCATCCAAGTCATCAATAAAGATGTTGAACAGGAGCAGTCCCAGCACTGAGCCCTGGGGGACTCCACTAGTGACCAGCTGCCAACTGGATTTGACTCCATTGAGCACAACTCTTTGGACTCAGCCATCCAACCAATTTTTTTATCCAGCAAAGTGAGTGCACATCCAAGCCATGAGCTTCTCTAAGAGAATGCTATGGGAAACTGTGTTAAATGCCTTGCTAAAGTCAAGGTAAACAACATCCACAGCCCTTCCTTCATCCAAGAAGCGTGTCACCCCATCATAGAAGGAGATCAGGTTAGTCAAACAGTACCAGCTAGGTTCCATCCCTTTTCCCCGGAGTGATGGAAGGGGGCTCCCTCCCACCATGGGCAGTGAGACAGCTGAGAAGCCTTCCAGGGCCTGCCTCACCATTGTCTGCTTTGAAGAACACAATCCAAGTCAAAAACCTGACGAAAATAAACCCTAGGTATAATCAATGTCAGAGGTTCTTTTAAAAATTAAACTCACTTTTTCCACAAAACAATAAATCAGGCTCAAATGAAATTAGGCTATAAAGAAGCATGATTTTGATTTTTTTATCTAAATTGCACACTGGAGCACAGTTTTCCTTTGGGATATATAAAACAGACTCTTCAACAGACCACAAATCCTATGCATCCCATTAGAACTACATATCTTATAATTTTGAAACAAGGCTCTCTGAATTCAGAAATTTCCATGGACACGTGCATCTGTCATGGGTTACTTCTAGTAAGACAAATTCAATCCTATTGCAGAAAAGAAGTCCAACTTTACAAGAGAAAACAACCCATTAAAAAAAACATTAATAGAAACAGGCAAGTGTCTTTTATGAAGACTCAGAGACTACAAGATATATGATTATGCGGCTATTTATACTGACTACTTAGTTGTTTTTCTCCATATTTTGATATTTTTTGAAAATATAATATGAAACTGAGATCTTTAGGGAAAACATTCATCATCAGGCATAATTATATTGACAAATGGTTTTGGCCAGTAACAAGATTTATTAATCTTTGAAATATAAATGCCATTGATCTGTTGAAGTCAATATCTCTCACATCAATAAATCTTGATATTGGCAAGAGAAGTCAATGCCTACTTCAGACTTCCAACTATTGACAAAGCATCCTGTTAATATCAGATCTGTGATCATGCAGTAAGCAGTTCCTCTGAAACTTCGTTCTGACAACGCAATCTGTTTTACTCAAAAACCAAATTTCTTGTCCATAACTTCCTTAGCTGATGATGAGCTTTCAAACACACAGTCAGGGAGAGAGGGACACAAAAAGTGTATTTCTTCTGTACCTCGATAGGGGATGAATGCTATGTTCTTGTGCTTAAGCAAGGTAGATAGTACACAATTGTGTTTAAGTTTTTGGCAGTTCCTTACTAATCACCCCAGATAGCTTTTGAGACAGCTGCTTAGCTGCTTGGTATACAGAACTACAAATTTTTCAGCGTGATATTCTGGAAGTGGAATAATCTTGTAAAGACTTGGAAAATAAAATTTATCAGGGTGCAATAGTCAAAAACTGGAAGAGCAAATAAAAGCTTTTTATTTGATAACAGACAAACCTGAAACTCCCACAGATACTTTTGATGAAGTCATAGTTGTTTATTACAATTACGTTTGCCTCAACAACGCTGTACTGTCCTTCCCCAACACTAACAGGGATATCTTTGTTGTGAAATAAAATAACAATTTGGAATCTTCAATTTTGAAGTAACTTCTCTAACTTATTTGTTCACACCCTATTTCACTCCTGCTAGTATATTCCTTCATATAATTGGTTATAACTAAAAACTAAACTTTTCCCTTGTCATTTGACATAATTTATCCTGACATAAGGAAAACCTCTTCATAAGAATGCATTTTACAAATAAAATCCTAACATCGTTAAAAACTAAAGAATACCAAACTTGTCAAAATACCTCAAATATTCCAACACTGATTTGTAATTTAATTCTACACTCACTAATCTGTGAAACAATATACAGTGAAAGTCAATGTCATGATGGATCACTCATGGAAAACTGAAGTAATTACCCTCATTCTAATATTCCTATTTAAATGCATGGAAAAATGATTAGCTGAAAGTTCTTTATGTAGCAGAAATGGCATTTGCTTAATATTTATGCTAATGTGAAATACCTTTTACCCTAAAGGTTAGGGGTGATGCATGAATGAAAAACGAAACCAAAATAAAAACATACAAATTCCTGCTATGTAATGCCAATAATTTTTTTTCCTATAGCTCAAACTGAGCACTCTTTTTTGAGTGTAACTCATTTAATTAGAGGTTTCTTTTGCTGATGTAAGCAGAATCCTATTTGGTTAGTTTTTTTGTTTCACCTCCCCCCTTTTTTCTGGTAATACCTGAGAGACTTAAATTGGGTTTAATCTAACTTATGCCTGAGAGTCTCTTTAGTGCATATTCAAATCCAATCTGCAAATGAGTACGAGGTAAAAAGTGGCTAACATTACCTGAGTATTGGATAAATCTCCATCTGTTCCCCACCAAGCAAGCTCAGCAAATGGATCAAAAATAATGTCAGCATTTTGTCTGTTGCATGTTTATCCCAGATCATCCAAGGACTTGCACTTCAACAGTCCTGAATCAATTCACTCTCCTTGTTTAGCTTACAATAACAAAGTATAAAAATGCTTGTTTAAAACTGGGATAAAGCCATGACACACAACTAGGTTAATATTACATACCCTCCTTGCCTAAATTTGATTCTTTTGCAGGGCTGGTTTTATTGTAGACTATATATCATTGAGCACGTGCTTTGGTGTTCCAAGAATGGCAAAGGAATAGTTTTAAGTGCTAGCAATGCTAGGAAATTTTTAGCACATGCTAGATAGAGCTTATTTTAAAAAGCTTAGTACATTTTTCATAATATGTGTATATATATTTTTTTAAATACATATTTGCTACTTATTAGCCTGCACATCTATCTGTTCCTTTTGATTAGCTTCCCCTTCTAGTGACCTGGGCATATAAGGCCATGGGGATTTTCTGTTACTCCCTGCCAGCAGCTGTAGGCTCTCTAACACATGACACATCTCTAGACCATACATTAATCTCTTATCAAAACTTCTACAAACTACTCAAAGTCCTTACTCAAACACCAGTGTGCTAGAAGCACCTTTAGAACAGAGTGCCAATAGCCAAAATTTCACTTTAATCTTAATTAAAAGTCTGATTTCCCATTCTCTTCAGGGGTCTAACAGAAACTAGAAATGAACTGAGTAAGCAGAGAGAACCTGTTGATGCTCATTAGAGCCTGTCAGTAAGAGCTCTTGCACATTATAGAGGTGTCTAATTTAAAAAACAAACCAAAAACTAACCTTAACTCCCCACAAAACACCCAAGAAAAAATAAAAGAGCACAAACAAAAAAATATTTCTCCCTTACCCCATCCCCAACTAACCACTACTTTTTATACAATCTTCTTTCTTTTTTACATGCTTTAGGGTATAAAGTCTTCTATTGGAGCTAGCATAGTGGTTTTAAAAAGCACAGTAAACCCCCCAAACAAACAGAAAATCCAATCTTTATTAAATCTTCTTTCTCATTAATTTTCTTGAGAATTTATTTTTATCTGGTGAAATTTGTCTCTTTCAATACTTCAAATTAAGTCCAAACCACTAACAGCACATGACAATCTAACTATTACTAATTTTTGTATGGCAATTTTTTTTTTTCCAATTTCTTGTTTGTTACAATGAGATTTTTAGATGGACTTCATTGTTAGGTGCAACATTGAATTTTAGTACTGGAAATTAAACCCTATAATTTTTAGAAATGTTTATAACACACTAGAATATAAATTACAGAAACCACATTCCCTCTGAAGTGAGACAGTCATAGCTGCTAGCTGGCAGCTGTAATAGAACTGAATATAAGCAAAATGGATTAATATTTTATTTCCTCATGGAGGAAAGAATTCACACAGTAATGAGCATCCCTAGAATAGATTCCACTCACTAGGAAATACCTTCACAGTTCACATGGGAGGTTCAGTGCTCCTGAATTACAAGAACATATCTCACTTCCAAATCATGGGTGTGCCCTTTAGGTCACCTCTTTCTAATCTTTTCAGTTTGATTTTAGCAGGTAATAATCTCATAGATTTACTACTGACACTATAGTGGTAGGTCATGTCAATCATGATTGCCTGCACCAAAGAAGCCTAAAAATCTGCATTTCTAAATTCAAGTCTGTAATCTGCTAAAATGATTACATTTATCACAGAGTGTTTCTGCCACACACAAATTATGAGGGCCTCTTATCACACATTCTACCACAGGCAGGTTTTTGAAGGGTTAGAGAGGCTTTCATATAGGTGAGGATGTTGCTTTATGAACTGAAAAATCAGTATTGAAAGCAACTTGGCAAAGGATCTTAGGCCTTGGCTTAATTAAAGTTGAGCTTGTTGTGCAAGTAAACAGCACACAGTTGGGATTTGCTCTCTGCATAATTTACACATCTCTTGTTGGCTTGCTCTCAAAGCAACAGGGACTAATTCTAAGGCAAGGCTTACCCGATTTAATTTAGGGGTCACATCATTGGAATAAAAAGAATGAAAATTCACACACTGATATGCTTAGCTCAAAGTTTCAAAAGCCTGCATGTTGTTTATCAGAGTATGCAGAAAAAATGACATTTGGCTTAATAGTCTGCAGTAGAAGAGTTCAAGATTCTGTGCACAAAACAAGGGAAAGATTTATAACAGCCTTACTCAGTTCAATAATACAGCACTCTGTATCAGAGATGCTTAGAGTCAAGTGTTGTAACTACTTGTTTGTAAAGTATGGTTATAGATCCTTGAACAATCATCTGAATGTAAATAAGCAAGCTACTGCAAATACATTTTTATGTTAAAAACTGTATACATCCAACTGTATTTCTCACATTTTGTGGGTCAAATGAGATCTTAGAATCCATTGTCTCTAACAAAAATAATAAATTGTATCATCCTATGTGCTCTTGGGCCACATGTCAGACAGTTTGATGGTTTTTGGCTTTCTACCGACATAGTGAAGTTGTTATACTCTCCATCTGTTGCTCCTTACACTGTTGAAATTTGGTAACTGACAACCCTCTTAAATACATGGAGTATTTAAATACAGAGGGTCTGTAAGCTATCTGCACTTGTTGGCAGGGAAAAATATTTTTAAGTACTTCAAGCACAAAAGAATGAAAACACTTGGAGTGTAAATTTTGCTCATGTCACATAAAGGCAAGTTACAAGTCTGTAATGTCATGACATTTTAGACCAGAACAGTACCTTTAAATCATTTGAGAGTCAATGAAAACGAAGTTTTCACAAAGACTGCAAACACCTGTAACACCTATATCTTTTGCTTAGAAAGGACTAAATTCTACCTTTGATACAAAACCCAAGAGAGTTGCAGTTGTATCATGCAGTAACTCAAAAGCAAGGGACAATAATTAGTGATTGCTTTATGGTGGTCTAGATAATTCCCACCTCTGTGGCAGCACAGGCACATTGACTAGCAGAAAAGGAGCAGTGAGGAAAGCTGACTCATTTCTCATCCATGCTTAGCAGTGCTGGTTTGCCCCCCACTCAGCTATAACTTGGATCCCAGAGCAGTGGTGCAGAAGACCCAGGGATACTTTTATATTATTCTTCCGGTAATAGTCATTGGCCACAGTCTGTGTTAAAACTGAACAAGGTAATACTTCACTATTATATGCCCAGTCTTGTATTTGAAACATTAATGCATGAATGTAAATGTAAGATTCTATGAAGAACAAAAGAAAGAAAAAAGCTTTCCTTTTCTTTTCAGGTTTTCAGTGCTCTAAAATAGATACTGTGAAAATATGCAAGCAGAGATGTAAAAAGTACTTAAACTCAGATAAAGAAAAAAGCAGTAAAGCAATTTAACTGCATAAAAAGAAGGCCATAAAAAGAATACACCTCTGGAAAAGATGATTTTTTTTCTACTCCATGCTGATCAGTCACACAATGAATCATGACTTATAACACAATCTTTGCAAATAGACTTTGGGCACTGTATTTTTCTAACAGGTCATGGTTTTTTATATGACTTCAAAATCCTCCTCTGATAACGACAAAACTTAATGTACAGACCTTGAGATCACTACTTGGTCGTAAAACAAGGTGATTCCTCTGGCTTAAAATGAATTCATCTTAGAAAGTCATTCTCCCCAAGACTGGCACAGATCCTACTGCTCATTCTTCTGCCCTCTTCTCTGCAGGTTATTGCTCATATGGAGCTTCTGTTTTCATACAAAGTAAGCAATGTGAACATTCAACAGGCAACTTTAATAATATATTTTTTACATAGCAGCAAGGGACTCCCTGGGAACTGCATGTAAGAGTAAGTAGCATCTTAAAAGGGAAGTATCACAGAAAACATTGCATAATGGTAGTTCTCCCCTTGGAAGATCTGCCTCAATATACAGTAATAGCATCAATTATTGGCATCAAATTGTTTCCCACAACCAATAAGCTAGACCTTAATGACCAGTATATTTTCTATTTTTGTTGTAAGTACCTATTCATATTTAAGAAAAAATGGTCATATTCATATACTTCAAGTACACTTTCAAATATTTTTTCAAGTAGCAGTTTTGACCAAAGATCTTAACAGACTTTTTTGTCTATCCTTATTCAATCATAAAAAAATACAAATAAGTTATTGCTTATTCCATAAAAGCTTCTAATTTCAGCAACAGCTCTTCTCTTTGAAAAATGGGAAATACAGTGAGGAAGTAAAAAAACCAAACAAACACCAAAACAAAAAGCCGACCAACCAAAACAAAAAAACAACCACAAAGATTTCTTGCTTTTGTAAAACCATTTAAAAGGTTTCGTTTGCTAAAAGTTTACTGATAACATGCACTAATATTCCCCTCAGGCATATCTGTATGGATTCAAATCTCTAGATTCCAAAGCAAACTCTAGATGTTTGAAATTAATAGAATGAGATATGAAATCTCATTTGTAACTTGATTCTGGCAATTACAGTATTTCTAATGCAAACCTTTTTATTAATATCCAGTGTTAGACATAAATGCTTTCTGCTATTTAAAGTTACAATTTCATTGTTACAGATGCACACATCATTTATTCCATGTCTAATAATTCTCAGTTTAATAGTCATTAACTGCATTAGCTTGGGAAAAAGAATAATAAGCAGAGTGACAATTTTTTACTCATAAAATCACTCTTGCCTTTTAAAAGCATAAACTATGAGTCTGAATGTTGTGGAAGACACAGGAGATATACATGAAGATCACACATCAGGTTGTAAGTTTTTTGGAACTAGTCCAGCACAAGCTACATGATTTTTCTATCTTAGCATATTTCTTTAATTTAGCATCTTTCTTTGTAGGCCATTACTTATATATTGTTACAGAGAACAATAATACTGAAAAGAACTCACTCCAGGGAACACAAAGAATTATACTCTTGTGTATTCTCTCTGAATCCTCATTTGCCACCAAATAACATAGATTTATAGTTCAATCATATGTCATGTCCCACTGACTGTGTCTCTTTCTCTGAAAGAAAATGTTGACTTGGACACAACTAAGGTGAGGTTCTGAGGACTTGCTTCAGCTTCTCCTTCCAAGGGGCATTATGAACAATGTGGCACCACTTAATGTCACCTTCTGCCAGGATCAGCTCTCCCACTGGAGAAACTAACCACTGTTGTCTGTCAGGCCCTTGACATTATGCCATAAGCCATTATTCTGGTGGGCTGTTACTTAGACTTCTCTCTATTTAAGGTTACAAACTGAACTTCTCCCTTTCTGCACAGTGTTTAGCATAGCTGCCTTCTAAGGAGTTGACCCAGTTAGGGCTCTGGGGAGACCATATTACAGCCATTTAATACTTAAAGTGAGCCTAAAGGATATGCAACAGTCTTTTTAGCAAGGCCTGTTGCAGCAGGACAAGGGGTAATGATTTTAAACTAAATGATGGTAGACTTAGATAAGGAGTGAGGGTGGTGAAACACTGGCACAGGTTGCCCAGAGTGGTGGTAGATGCCCCATCCCTGGAAACATTCCAGGTCAGTTTGGAAAGGGCTCAGAGCAACCTGATCTAATTAAAGATGTCTCTGCTCATTGCAGCGGGGTTGGACTAGACCTTTAAAGGTCTGTTCCAAACCAAAACATTCTATGACTCTGTTCCAGACCCAATGCTCATGTGTCTGGGAGTGACAGGCACGTCCCATGTAGGCCAAGGGAGGCCAATGTGTGCAAGGTGAACACCATCAAGTCCGTCTAGAGGTGATTCATGTGAATGCTGTGGACTCTCACAGTCCAGTTCTCTTTATTCTGCAAGCCTGAGATCAACCTCTAACCAATGATTTAGTCTGTAGGTTTATCCTATTTTGGGTTCATCTCAAGATTTCCTCTTTCAGCACACATCTTTCTAATATTAAACTAATCAAAATTTGTTATTGCCTGTCTGTATTAATAGACAATTTCTGCTCCATTTCTTATTTTCTCTTCCAGTTTAGCATAATTGATGTGTTTTATAAATGTGTGACATTTCTTCCAAGAAAGTATTACTGAAACTCTTCACTTAGCATAAGCAGACCTACCAACAACTAGTGATGCCCTCAATAGATACTCCTCACTATAGTCAATCAGTTTTGGGTAACTGCCTGTCAATTTATCCATCCAAAGTGTATTTAAAGTCAAGTGGAAATAAATTTCCAAGTGACATTTCATGTGATCTCACAGCAAATGCAAATTTATTAAATCTACATAACTTTAGCTCCTAACCTACAACAATTGATCAAATAGAAGATTGTCAAGACAGGCCATTGCTCTTCCTTTGGTTAGTTCCCCTAGCTTGTTG
Source organism: Bucco capensis (assembly GCA_013396975.1). NCBI lineage: Eukaryota > Metazoa > Chordata > Aves > Piciformes > Bucconidae > Bucco > Bucco capensis. The sequence continues at coordinate 41,203 of VWZO01003026.1, read as the reverse complement.
GTGACTGAACAGATTAATTCTTTTCAAGTTTATGACTTCATCATACTAAGAAATAACTTTATATTATTAGAAAGAGCATTATACATAATGTAGTATTTCATAGCTTGTACTTTCTCAGTTAATTCTAACATTATCCAAAACACAAGACTGCCACATTAACTTTATTGAAATGCTTCACCTTGTTAAAGACATGCAAGTATTCACAAAATTTTAACTGTAAGGTCATTAATTCAAATTTATTTCTTATAATTATAGGTGCATGTAATACTGGTAAACCTGATTCACTGCAAAGAGTTTATACCTGCATTCTCAAGTTTCTTTTTTAATATGGTGAAAAAAACCATCCTAAGACAGAGAATCAGGCATGGAATACTCCAAACCAGAAATTTAGATCTGGTAAAACTGTAACTTAGAGAAAGCAGGCTTTAATAATAGAAAACATTAGGCAAACTTATTTCCTTGCTACTTTGCCTAAAATTATTCTGTCAGAACCAATTTGCCAATTTCCTTTCAATACAAATGCTTTAGGGAAGAAGGAACAATTCTTTTATAAAATGCAATAACACCAGACCGTATTTCAGGACAGAACATGATTATACTGTTTTACAAGAATTACAAATAGTCAGATTAATTATGTAAAGTCAAATTTGGTCTGGACATCACTAGTTACTTCTGAAAGCAACTTACGAAAGGTGAAATAGGATGTCAAAACTAAGTGATCAAACTTCAGATTTACACCTTTCCCAAGAGAATAAACTTTATGTATTGTCAGCTTAATACAATCATTTATGCCCCTTTGCCTTCACCAATTAGTCCTATGAATTGTCTGAAGCTGCTGATAGATTTACCAACCAGGCACTGACCAGCCTTGGTCTGTGCCTTGTTCTTTTTCATGGTGACAGAAGATGACAAAACAGTATGGCTATAATATACAGTGTTTTTCTGTAACATTAACACTGATCAGTAATATTCAAAGAGTAGTTCTCTGACCAGTAATTGCCTCATGTACTAGGCTGGCAATCAAATATCTCTCCAAAGGAAGTGGCTTGCAATATCATGTTCCTTTATTCTTACTTAAGGGAGAAAAAGTGCCATAGCTAGCCATGTGGCAATGCCCCCTCTTGAGCTGCCCAGCTCCTCTCATTCTGTAATTCCTGTAAGCCATAACTCTGGGTGTGGAGCAAAGTGTTTGCTCTTAATTTGCAACTCTTCTTACCCTGCCCTGAGACAGTGCCATTAATGCACATTTCTTTGAAAATGTTGCCACTGTCCTAGTCTTGTTTTTTCTGAAAGTGCTCCTTGAGTAATGTGCTTGGAGGTAAGTATTTATCTGCTTTTTCTCTTTACTTACTCCCATTTATAACCCAGGTGTTAGCAGTTGTGTTCTTGGAGTCATCAGCCACAGCTACCTTAAATCTGCAGGCCTGGAAAAATATTGCTTGAGTGAATTTACTGCAAGGGAGACAGATGGTAGGGTGGACAGTCACCACAAGGGCTTCACTTCAGACTTGCTCCATTTTACCTACTAATTCTTTCTTAAAGCCTACCCCCAGGGAAGAATAAAATACAAATCTTTTCTTCTATAGACTGCAGGTGACACTGCAACAGGAAAGAAGTTCCTATCACAACCAAGTATGATAATTGGAACAATCTCTCAGGAGTTTATTAATTTTTATATGAAAGACAAATTTCATTAAAATTGTAAAGGCCCACCTACTAGAAAAAAAAAAAAGATACATGAGTTGGCTTCAGGTTAGCTAAATTTACAGCTTCCTTTAACAAAAGGAAGTTCTGGAATTTTAATTAAACCCAAATATATTTTGTAATATCAGTTAATGATATAGGAGTATTTACAACACTTAGAAAATCTGATGGATTTATAACTTGCTGTTTAATGATCACTTTGTGATCCATACCCAGGTACAAATCAGTTCTCTTAAAATGCTGGCTGTTACATATGAGGTCTAAGGGAAATGCTTAAATATTGGTATAAAAATGTCTATGATAAAACCAGCAGCTCTGAATTTCATGCTACTTTAATGCTGCCTCTGAAGTAATGGAAAAGCCATTTTCCAGCACCTGCTTCAAGGATTCCACTAATGACATTTTTCACAAAGGACCTATCTTTTCTTAAATAAGTTATTGTGAAGTTATTCTAAAGCATTTAAAATCATGCAACTAAATCTGATTGGAACTTCTCAGCCTTTTAATTCTGTTTAATGAGAGATTTCATAAATGATTTTTAGTCAGTCTCCACTGCAACTTGATATGCTGCCTAGTAACGAAAATAGCACTACCAAGTTATTGCTTTAATATCACCTATGACACTTCTGTACAACTTACACTGCCAGTCTATCACCATAAACCAGTTTAAAAATTCATTTCTGGCCAAAACTGAAAACTGATTTGGTGGCTTCAGACATATCAGTGTCATCTAACCTTCATCACACACACAAAAATAAATTGTACTGCTCAACATTCATCAGCTATTGCAAAGAAATAAGGACTTTCATAGTGACAAACTATTCTGTATGAAAACACAAATATTCAGTGTTCGTCTGCAATACAGACAGAAGGAAAGTAAGTATTATAATGGAAAATGCAGCAACTCTTGTCAGCAGACATATATATGCATAGAGGACACACCTGGCTCACCATTTTATCACTGAAAGTCATACTGCAACTAGGTAAGAGCCTCCTCATTTTCAGAAGCCAATTAACTAAACCAAGTTTTATTTTGGAGGCAGCAGTGAAGATTACACTGACTGAGTTTTTTTTTTATGTAAACTAGAAATATAATTAAAGGGATTCTTCAACAAGAGCTGACTTCCATTCTTCAAGAGACGGCGATTTCTTTTAGTTTCAAACACTGAATACATAAATTTATTTTGAGCCCAACCCATGAGGCCTGAATCTAATCAAGATTTAAAGTCCGTGGGCCTGAGGACTGTGCTCTCTCAAAAAATTATTTGATGTAAAATCATTCATGAGCTAGCCTAACCGCTTTCAGAGACATGAGATCCAGACTGTTCCATCTTCCAGGAATTTTCAATGAAGTTTAAGGGCCTTTGGATCTCCCCAGTTCAATCTACATAAAGAATATAAATCTGTGCTGCTGCTGCTGCTCCTCCTTCTGATATACAACACACCGCATAGGTAATGATACCTTCAGATGTTCTCTTCCAAATCAAAGCCTTGTATCGGTGGATATAAAGGAGAAAACTGCAGAAGTCCACATTTGCTTGCCCCCTTGGCAAAAGGCAGAATTGCAGCTTTTCTCCTCTGGGGAGCCAAGAGACCCATTCCCTGCATATTTTTAACTCCTTTAGTCTAGGACTGTTAAAGAGGGATGTTACCTTGAAGTCTACTGAGACACCACAAGGTAAATTTCCTTTAAATTCCTCTGCTTGTTTATCTGGCAGACTGAACTCAAAGTGGTTGCCGTAAAAACTGGCTGAAGAGACCCAAACACATCAAAAGCTGATGCCCACAATAGAGCATTTGTAGGATTTTTTTCCATTTTTTCAACTTGAAGAGCAGTTGAACTAATTTCTGATTTGCTAGGTAACAGGTTTACCAACTATACATGTATCAACATTGGCCATAAAGTGGGATAAAGACAAAACAAGTATTTTCAAAGGGGGTGGGGGTGAGGAAGTTATTTCACTAAGATAAGTATCCATATCCACTAACAGTTGCCCAAAAGTGCACCACTAACCTTGTGACTCCACACCTAACCATTCTATCCAAAAGAGACACGGTCAGTATGAAACATAGTACAGCAAAGTTACCATATACCAACTGAAAAAAAACTTCTCCAGCTGTTAAAAGTGTAATTCATGGTTTAACGTATTAAGGCTAACAGTGAAATGTTAGTGACTGAAGCAGGTTAACCAATCCTCCCGTTCATTATTAAATAGCTTGAGAGGTATAAAATTCTTCGCCATGTTGGGCTAGAGAGGTTCAAACTGCTCTTTGTTAAATAGTCAACAACCCAGAAAACAATAGACCATTACGTAATTATATTGTGATTATTTCTTAATTCTGTATACTTGCTGTAGATGCATTTTGTTTTACTTTTTCCTATGATTCAATAGCCAAAGTATTAAATGATATGAACAAGTATTTGAGTTTCAGAATGCAAAACATTTCTTCCAGTAAGCTAAAGTTCAGAGATACTGAAGCCTGATATAATTTCTACAGATAAGTCAGTCGTATTAATAGTATTTTTAAAAATCATCTCTACATTTAAATGTATTGAATATGTAATAATACCTATTTTTAGTATCTGTATATACAAGTCTGTAGATATATTTTGTTAGCCTCATTTTCAATGAAGAGGTGAACCAGAGGCGACATTGTCAGTACTAGAATTACATGAACAACATGAGAAAAGAGCCTCCTAAAATTTTTGTACGGAATCTAAATCCACTGATTAAGAATCTAATGAACTGATTAAAAATTTGTTAGAATTTACTAGTTTTGCTCATGAATAGAAAAATTATAGCTATTTCATTTCTTAATGACATAGCATACTGATGTAATACAAAGGCTAGATTATTTTGNCTTAAAACAACAATGGACAGTGGGCAAGGCATTCAGCCAGCAGAGATAAGAAAGTGAGTTCATCTTTAGCAGAAAACTCCAGGTAAATATGTCTCTCAAAATTCAGTCTCTGGTGTTATCCCTCTGCTTTATCATCTTCCATTCTTCATACTTTGGTGTGTTTCCCACAATTTTGTACCTGCACAGCTACTAGCAATATTAGCTTCAAGAGTACATGAATTTTTAGCTTAAAAGGTAATACACATATTCCACACAGGATACTGCTAATTATCTAGGCACAGCATGTGTACATTTGAACTTAGGGCCTTTGTGTTTAGAATATGGATTTATCATCCACATGCAATTAACTAAATTCACTTGGCATTCCCACAAAAAAACCTCTTAAACTCCTCATTAATCAGAGATTAAAATCCCTGAATCCATGTTTCCAACATTAGCAATGAGTAAAGCACCATGTTCCTGAAGTTTTTATGCTTACAGGCAAATGAAACCCTAAGAAATTATTTATGGACACAAAATAGATTTTACATATAGATATCAGATAGGTAAAGCAAATCAATACATAAAGACCTTCAGTAAAAATACACATTGCAAATGATAAACCTGAGAACAAGCACAGCTATTTCTCTGCTGCAGCCCAAGTGCTGTTAGAATATCCCTTGTGCCTGGCCACACTTCTTAAAATCTGATCTTGCAGAAGCCAAACATTTGCTTATCAAAATGCTACCAAGGAGTACTTGAACTTTAAAGGACGGTCTTCTGCTACATAACAGAAAAAAACCCCAAACAACACAGAAAACATTCTATTTTAAAGGTTCACATTACTAAAATGTTCTATTTAACATATTATCCTAGACAAGACCAAATTTCCTTGCCATCTAAATGGTCACACTAAAAGTGACAAATTCAGTTTGACAAAATGACCTTTTCAAACTGGGCAGAGCATGAGCTGAACAACTGTTTATTTATATACACATATATGGCTTGGTAGGCAGCCAGGGCTGCTGGTAATTGCAATTACAATCAGTGATGATCTGTGCTTGCTTACTTTGGAGAAACTCTTATAAATAAGTGCTATACTAAAGAATCTGTGCATATTAACTGTACAATCATTTTGACATACCATATTAATGACAAAAGGAATTTTTAGGCTTGAACTGACAGACTTTAGCTCCGGTGAAAAAGGCACAGCCTTGTCAAGCCTTGCCCTTGACTTAAGTGGAAGTCATGGACTGAAAGACATAAATAGAACATGAGAGGAAAAACCAGCCAACAACAGAAAGTACATCTGCCCCCAGAGCGCACTGCTGGCAGAGCTGTGCCCCGGAGATCAGAAAAATTCATGTATTCCTAGGGAAGTGAGACTTCACAGCCTTTCTACTGATGTATTGAAGTACAGCGTAACACCTACACAAAATGAAAGGTGCAATTTCTCTCTCTAAATATTACAATTATTGCTAGAATATGGGAAATGGCTCATTTGACCAATAGCACTCCACTGCAAATCAGCTAACTAACTGTATTAGGAGTACTTAAAAGGGTTATTAAAATAGCCTGAATGCCTTCATATTTTTACAATGTGCAGCAAGCAAAGAAGGAAGAGAGACTGAAATGGAATGTAAGAGAAGAAAATATCTGGGAGTAGCTAGTTTTAATGAATATAATTGATTCTCAGACACTTGATTCTATACACTTGCTGCTCTCCAGTACTATTGTACTACATTTGGGGCTGCCTTAGAATATAAGGGACGACTCAAAGTTTCCAAATTGTCAAGTTAACAAGTAATAGCACTGATAAAGTAAAATATTTAATATCATAAGGAAACCAATAATTCTCAGGTTTCCTAATAAAAGATATTCCACCCAAAGTTCTCATTATAATAATTGCTATTTTGCAGAAGTTTCTGAGCAGAAAATCGGATGTCACACAATACAAATCCATGAAAAATACCAACAAGATTTGTTTGCCATTTTCAAATATTTGCTACACACTGTTTATTGACTGAAGATGCATCATTAATAAAAATATTGCAACTGCAATTAATCATTAATAATACAGAAGAAATCAATTCATCTAGACATTTAAGTTTCATGCAATTTATTATTATTTAAATACACTAGAAATGAAACATCCTTCAATACAAACACAGCATTTGAAGAAGTCATCAGATGTATCCTACATTCTGTGCCATGTATAGAGATGAACAACCTCTTTTAGTGTGGATTTATAATTGCAGATCTGGTAGTCAGGCTTAGTTTACCCCAAATTATGATTTCTTGTATCTACTCAAGATTCATTAGGGTGTCTAATATTTTTAAATGATATTAAAAAGGATACACTCAGATTTTACTAACCTTTTTTAAAATTTTTGTTATATTTGGTTTTAGAGAATAGGTATTTGGTTTTGGAGAATAAGTTTTAAAACTTACAATATGCACACTCAAAATTTTTATTTCTTCTTAAAATGGGAGACAATACACTCATATAAACAAATTAAATTAGGAAGTAAGCTATTAAAACAACTTTTTTCTTCCGTCTTCACCGGCAGCCTCTCTCCCAACACCTCCCAAGTTAATAAACCAGAAGGTGGGGACCAGGGCAGTGAAATCCCTTCTGCTGTATTTGAAAATCAGGTTCGTGACCTCCTGAGGAACCTAAACATACATAAGTCTATGGGANGACAGCAGCATTGAGTGCACCATCAGCAAGTTTGCAGATGACACCAAGCTATGGGGTGCTGTTGATAAGTTAGAGGGGCAGGATGTCATCCAGAAGGACCTGGACAAGCTGGAGAGGTGGGCCCAGGTGAACCTCATGAGCTTCAACAAGACTAACAATTCCTCATTATCTTTCCTTTGACCTAAAGAAAAAGAACTTTCCATTACTGTTGGGTGTTCTGTTAATTCAGTCATTATTTGCAGGTAGTCCTACAGTTCTCATTCTTGGCAACAATGTAAGGCAGATAATAAACAAGGTATGTCACTTTGGATGCTAAGGCTTTAAAATTGACCACATACTATTTTTCTTCAATCTATATGTCAAATGGGGTTGGATATCATGTACCTCCTCTTGGATGCATAAGGATTACAAAGATCCATAAAATACTTGTGTCATTTGTTTCAGGCTTGGTGTTCCTCCTGTCCCTCAAAAGCTGGATAGCTAGTATAGAGAATAAAATAAATAAAATTTCTTAAAGATGTTGCCATGGTGAATTTAATTCTGCATTAAGACATTCACTGTATGAGAAGTCAGAATACTGAAAAATCAGAACCTTAACTTTCATGAATGGTTAAATGTTTGTGTTTCTGTTTCACATTGTCCAGCTTTTCAGCTGAAGAGCATGAGCAGTATTTATAGAACAGATGTAGGTCCAAATTTCCTGGCTGTGGATCCGAACAGGAGCGATATTTTGAACCAGACAGTGCCCTGAGAAGCATGGTCCCAGATATCTCAGACTAGGTAAATAAATTTGTTATTTTTGGCCATAATCTATTTGCCTTAGTTTTAGGCTACCTAATACTCATAGGAAGTTTTGATGCTTTCTGTGGCAAAACTCTGGGAAAAACTGAATTTTTAAATGAGGATAATGTTACCCAAACCATTTCACAATAGCCTTGTTAAGAGACCTACTGACATTTAAATGTTTGGGCTGTGTAATGATAGAAAACCTAAGAAAACTCACAAGGATATAAATTGTTGTATTTGAACAGGATTTAATAACATAGTAAAATAGGCATAGGGATTGTACACAAAGAATGAACAGGAGAGGGGAAGATAAAACAAACAATTCATCCTTAATGAATTAAGAGGTGAAAAAAAACCCCAAACACGTGTATGCAATATAATTACAATGTATATGCACTAGAAGATTAAATGAACACCATGAAGAAACCCTTTACAACATCTAGCTCCTGTAAGCTAAATTTTATGACCTTAATAATGCTAATTTAATACTGCTTTTTCTGTATGATATTATATAATCTTGGTGTATGACTTACATGATGTCTACACATGTACATATGTACCCCAACAAACATACTCTTACATTATTATTTCATAGAGTACATTTTATTATGTTTCATTTACACCTGGAATATTTTGGCATATTCATCTGCCAGGTGCAAGATTAACAGCAGATTACAATGCACTGTACTATCACAGCATTTAAAGTAAGATCATATTATTATTTTATACTGAACTGCATTAGGCATATAGAGTTCAGAAGTAGTGCAATTCAGTATGGTATCAGTGCTCTTGTAGGAAGCCCTTATTGTCACATTTTTCCTCCTCAAGCTGCTGCTGCCAGCCCCATTATTTTCCACAAAGCTCTCCAGACAGGGCAGAGTTTGACTGAATCCAGCAGAGTTCATGAGATCTGGTACCCTGAACCCCTCTCTCCAAATGCTGCTGTGCTGGTATCAGCACACTGGTGGGGATGAGCCTGCTGTGCTGGGTCCTACCTCTATAACCTTGCATTTTTTCCCCAAATCTGCATCAGAATGACCTTGGGTACCTTCCTTTCAGCTTACCACAACACTGATTTTACTTGTAGCCTTTGCATCACCTATTTGTAAATTTTTGGAAGACAGATGATCATTATCACATATAATGTCAAATATGATAAAGCTGATTTTGAAAGGAGCCTCTAGGTGCTACTATAATACAATAAATAAATCTTTTTTCCTCTATTTTTGATACAGATAGGTCAGAGCTGTTGATGCTTTACTATTATTTCTAAAAAGCTTTTTTTTAATGTCTTTCCCTTTAACAATAACATCAAAGAACTAAGGAAAAATTTTGCATTAGGAATGCTGTGTCAAAAAACATTTCACTTCAAACAGACCACATAGAGCTGACGAGATGAGAGATTTAAACCCTGATTAGCATCAATTTTTTAATCAAATTATGATTTCAAGAAAATGTTGTGTGACCCTCTGATTTAAATACTGTTTTCCCTTCAAACATGTTTTGCATTGTCAAAATGGGCTCTTAGATTTATAAACATGGATCATACGTTTGAAAATTCATTTTTTTTACAGATTATCCCATGTTTCCACATTAATAAGGAAAGGCTGTGAGGACTGCATTAATCACAGTATGCATATTCAAGATCAGAACTGTTACAGAGTATGCAAGATAGTACCTCTAGATCACATTTCTATGTGAGAAAGAACTAACTTCATTATATATGCTGAATGGGCAACAGAAAAGACAATCTACTCTTTTTAACTACAAATCCCACCTGATGAGCAGACAAACATGCTCTGGATGCCAAAATTCTCCAAGAAGGCTCTACAGCAATGGCAACACAGCACAAGTGGCTTCTCTTCCCTACAAACTTATCACAATCACTCATTTGTCTAAATGACCACACAGATGCAGAGGTTTACAAAAGCACTGCAGGTTAATTCACATCTACGTCATGTAAATCCTTTAATATTCATGAGTGAAAAAACAGATTTCATGCAAGGAAGAATTACAGATAGAATGGCCAGCTTGGAAGGGACCTTAGAGATCATCTAGTTCCAACCCCCCTGCCATGGGCAGGGATGCCACACACTATAACAGGTTGCCCAGGGCCACATTCAGCCTGGCCTTGAACATTGCCAGGGATGGGGCTTCCACAGCCTCTCTGGGCAACCTGTTCCAGTGCCCAGCCACCCTCTGGGTAAACAACTTCCTTCTAATCTCCAATCTAGTTTCCCCTCATTCAGCTTTTAACCATTCCCCCTTGTCCTATTACAATCTGACCGCCTAAAAAGTTTCTCCCCTTCTATCTTATAATCCCCCTTTAAGCACTGGAAAGCTGCTATAAGATCCCCTCGAAGCCTTCTCTTTTCCAGGCTGAATAACCCCAACTCTCTCAGCCTGTCCTCATAGGGGAGGTGCTTTAGTCCTTTAATCATCTTTGTGGCCCTCCTCTGGACCCACTCCAACAGGTCCACATCTTTTTTATGCTGAGGAGCCCAGAACTGGATGCAGTACTCCAGATGGGGTCTCACAAGGGCAGAGGAGAGAGGGAGAATCACCTCCCTAGACCTGCTGCTCATGCCTCTCCTAATGCAGTCCAGGATGCAGCTGGCTCTCTGGGCTGTGAGTATACATTGCTGGCTCATATCCAGCTTTTCATCTATCATGACCCCAAGTCCTTCTCTGCACAGCTGCTTTCAATGAGTTCCTCTCGCAGTCTGTACTCATATCTAGGATTGCCTCGACCCAGATGCAGGGCTTTACACTTTGACTTATTAAACTCCATTTTATTCTCATTGGCCCACTCTTCGAGTTTGTCCAGGTCCCTCTAGATGGCATCCCACCCTTCTGGACCATCAACCACACCACTCAGCTTCATGTCATCTGCAAATTTGCTGAGAGTGCACTTGATATCCCTAAATCATTAATGAAGAGTGAACTTAGGAAGAAGTAGGAGGTACAAATGCTTCTTCCTGTACAGCTTTCCCACGTGTAACAAGAAAGGATATTTACACAAGGAGGTGAAAACTAACCCAAAGAATTTCATGACAGGGGACTTAGAGTGAATGCTGAAGGTCTGACTTAATAAGGATTATGAGCAAGTGTGTTGTGACTGAGATGCTAGGACATCAGAAAGGCACCCAAGGGACTAGCTCACCTCTATCCTAACAAGATTGCCTTGACAAAGGAGAAATATGATATACAAGCAGTCTATATATAATTTATGAATTCTTGGCACCATTATAGTGTTGACATGTAATTGCTTTAAGAGGAGTGTGTCTTTGCATGAAAGGGCACTGTAATATGCCTCTGTGGGAAGCAGGATCAGGTGAAGTGGTTAACTCCAGCATTGCTGCCCTGACCCAGCGTGGACAGGATAAGCAAGCTGCTGAGATAGGCAACCAGTTTGTCATAGATTTTGTGCAAAGGGCTGCTGAAGTGGTCAAAGAAAAAGATGACAGTGTACAACAAGAAACTAAGTCCCTAAAGAGCACTGGCACAATATAGAAAGTGAAAAGCTTGCTCTCATCAGATGGACTCCTGTCTAAGTACAGGGTCAGACAGAGGGTAAGTGGGTTTAAAACAGAAGGACAAGGGTTCTAATGAGAAAACACACTGAAGGGATGACTTCCCCTCCCCTGCATTTCTTGTGCAAGTTAAGAAAAAATTACATACTAATCTTGCCTAGTCTTGCACAACAAGAACAAATACAGGTGTTACAGCCTACCATGCACCCCAACAAAGATAGATTGTAAATATGCAGCATTCAGGGAGCAGTGTACTAGAGCATTTAAGTGATTTTGATGTCAGACTGAAAGCACAGTTCTCATGAAAGGAATGAAACAAAAAAAGGAAAGAGAAAAGCAAATGGTCCAGTAGGTAAAACTCCAACAGCAATAGGATTGTGATAACTCCTAAACTTTGATGGCACAACATAGCACTATGCTATGAAATAACAGCAATTGGGCTAAGAACTCAGTCATGGTCGTAACTAGCTTTCAAAGCAGATACAACCTATTTTCCTGCAAGAATACTGGGCCAACTTTTAGAACCAATGCTTTCAGAAAAGAAGTAACAAATACAGCATAAACCAAAAATCAGGATGCAAGGCTCTAGCTGATCTTCCCATCTCCTAAAATGAATATTTAAAGTTTATATAAAGAATGAGGGTTTATTATTTACATTTACACTAAGCAGAAAATTCTGAGCTGAATTATTGTAGCAAACCCTAGTACACTTATCCAAAGGTGCTAGAGTATCTCTCTCTATAAATATTCAGAGTAAGATATGCAGAGAGACACTGAGAATCCCTGTGGTCCCTTTCTTACTCCATTTGCCTTACCAGTTAGTATGGTTATGTACTTGCTACTCAATGTCTTTTAACTGATGAATAGCTGTTTTCTAGACTGCACAGGAAGTGTGCCTGGCTTTTTAAACTGCAAAAACAGCAAGAAAACTGATCACAGAAAATGCCCAAAAGGTACAGCACATCTATGCAAATCACAGACCTCAGAGAGAAAAGAATTATTTCAAACTAAACAACCATGATATTCTCTCTACAATTTATACCACTGCATCCCTGTCTCAGTACTTGGGTCATAATGAGCTTTACAACATCTCTTGGGACACGTGTGTGACTTGTTTCAAAATAGAGAAGTTCTTTTTCCTAAGTGATACTATGAATAAAGCCAAAGAAAAATGTTTTGAATAATTTCAAGCACAAAGGAACAGAATAAAAAAAAAGAAAATTATCAGATAGCACAATGCCACAACTTTTTCAGGGGACCTGTCATTCTGGAATGATCATAGATGTCTAGACATGCAAGACCACCTTTATTACAAAAATAAAATACACCAGGATTGTGAAAATATTTTTAAGCTGACCATTGAAGTTTATTCTGAAAAGTCAAAGTTCTTGGATCAAAATCACCTTGATATTCACAACACATTAAAAGCCCAACACTGCTCTTGTTTTTCAGGGAACAACAAAAATAAAACTCAAAAGCACCTCTGTCTTATGCAGAGTGATTTGCCAATAAATACATGGCTAAATGCAGGCATTTATCCTATATGAAGTTAATTTCACATTATTTATATTCAACTGTCACTAAGGCTCAGATTTTAAGACTAAAGTTGCATAATTTATCCCAGATATCCTAAGTTACAGTACTGTCATTTAGTGATTAAGAACTCAGCAACCTGCAGAAATGCTCCCACATATCATCATTGAGCAGTACTGCAGCTTGAGGAAATTGATGTTGAAAGCTTAGCACTACATTCAGTCTTACTTTTGAAAGCTAGTTTATACCCCTCAGAGAGTATAAAGCCTGATAATCTAGCCCTAAATGACAACCAAAATATCCAAGGAAGGTGACTTTTTCCACAATTACAAAGTTGTATGGTTGACGAACATATTACTTTCCCTGTGCCATGGCAATGGAGGATGAGATGGTACATCACAGAAAAGATAGCTCAGGCTGACAAGGCAAAATGCAGCTGGCATATTGTCACTTCTCAGCACCCAGGATTGTAGATGATTACAAAGGCTCACCTACACACACACATACACAAACCCCAATTCTTTAATTCCCTCTCCACCCCAACCCACCCCATACAAAGCAGGTGAAAATTGCTTCGAATTACTGCAGTTTTGCTGATTCTTAAGATTGCCTTGGTGATACAATACTATAAAGCCTATGCAGCTAGTTGAGCATAAGATCTTGCAGTTATTTTTCGGTTTGCATATTTTTTTGTTTGGTTGATTTTTTTTTTTTTTAGTTAAGAAAACACATTTAGTCATATAAACAAACTCATTTAATTTAACTCAAAGGATGGCAAGTATGAGGAACAAAGATCTTCTGTTTTCAGACCTGCCAATACAAGTAAATGAACCCTTTAGTGTGGTAGTTTGCTTTCATATGTTAATTTCAGATTCACAGTTGATACCATATATTTGAAACTTAAAGCATAAAGAGGTTAAAAAATAACAGACTCCACCAAATAAAAGCCAACATATCTATGTAGTTAAGCTACATGAGATAACAAAATTGACAAAGATACTACCTCGTTCAGGCCTTTCAAAACACTTGTCATTAAAAGACGGTTTGTTGAAACTTCAAACAGGATAAACGTATGCCACATTTTGAGTGAAAGAACTACCTTTCCAGGGTTGCAATTATAACTACTTAGTTGTCATAGCAACCTGGCAACATATGGATGTTGTCAGATGAAGACATCAAGGGGCAGACAGTGATTTTCAAATCACTGCATGCTAAGTGTCATTTTTCATCAATATATCTGTGCTCAGTTAGGAAAGAAAAATTAGCACTTTAAAACAATGTTTGTACAGCATACACATTGCAATACAAACATCTCATTTTGCTGAGCTATTTTAGGATTTTTAGATTAGCATTTGCCTTTTTTTCTTCAGTTAACATATTCCAAAAAGATGAGCATTGCATGGGGAATTGAAAGGCAAAGAGGTTAGGCTCAGCTACAAAGGTTACCATGCTTTGGTGGTTGCTTAAGTCCTGCTGTTAGTCTCCCCCTGTTGTCCCTGTTTTAACTGTCTAGCTATGTTGAATTGGGTATTTTCAGTCAGATGCTCTTTTTGACCTGTTGTGCAACTCCTTTTGAGACAACAAAAGGAAAAATGGATCTGTACTAAAAGCCAGCTTTGAGCATGCCCCAGTGATGTGAAGTTCTGCAAATACTCCAGCTGTGATCTATTTGTAAAGGTTGCGACAGAATCCAGAAAACATCTAGTACAAACACAGCTTTCAGTTCTCTTCAACAGGCAGCTCACACTGCAGTGGTGTTATCTATACTGCTATTTTTACTTCTACTAACCCTGGTGGCTTAGCTCTGTTTTCTATTAAGGTTTCCAACAAAGGTTTTCCGAGTTGGTGCTTAATTTATTAACAAGGCCTTTCATACTCTGATGCTGTACTCACCAATGCCATACCACACAGTACAAGATTGAAATGCACCAAGGCCAAAGATACGCTGGTGCTTATCCTTCCATCTAACCAGAGTGCATGCAGGCATTTATGGTGCAGCAAGACAGAAGCACTATTTCAGCATGAAGTTTGCCTGAATACCAAATAGTGTAAGCAAGCAGAAAGCACCCAGTACGATCCGAATCTTCTTTGGACAAAGCTATTCTTTTCAGGGCTTTTAAACAAATAGGGACTGGAATAGATGATTCACCATTTACATGGCTGAGATGTTTTCCATCTAGTACTAAACTGTCTCAAAATCCAAGTTCACCACCTCATCAATCTCACCTCACTACAAATCTGCCTGGCTCACTGAAATACTCACATAGTACAACACTAAAAAAAAACAACAAAAATTGAAGGGAGGAAGTAAATATTTAACTCATTAGTTAAGTATAAATTGACATTATTACACTTAAGGTGTACAGATTTGTTAAGACAAATGTCAACATGAGTTTGGTTTCTTTTTTTTTAATAACTCAAAAGCATTTTATTCTGTGATTCCTAAATCATTCAGGTTACTGAAGCTGTTTAACACACTTCCCTTCTGCAAAGGAAGAGACACTACTACAGCAAAGAGTTAAATAACAAAAAAAACCCGCAAATTTAAGTGAAATGGAGGTAAGTGCATCCTGGAAAACAATTTCTTTTAATGGTAAATAAATTCAGTATTTGTAACAACAGCTTGGATTGTATCTAAAGTATCTAGAAGTTTCTCCATAAAATGATACTCTCATTAACATAGCGAGATGACTGGCTTTGTGCTTTCAGATTTTCACTGTTAAGAGTGCTGAAGATTGATTATCAAGAAAGGTAAGCACGAGTCCACGATATGACTTTTCAGAATTATGACTCTGTATTTTTCTTGTCTTTATTCCCTTAAATACTTAAAAAAATACACTACTCTTATTGTTAAATTCTATCACCTCCCAAAACTGTAGAAGTGAAAATATTGATAAAATTGAAATAGTGGACACGTTTTCTTTTGTGCAAAGAAAAACAACCGTACTAGTTCAGCTTCACACAAGAGAACTTCACAAAGCAATCTAAGGAAGCCCACAGAGCCCAGACATCCCACTGTGTGGTAGTCATCACAAAAAACCAAAACTTACGTCTATTCCCTAGCAAACACTGCATAAAAGAGAAAAGATAGAATATTTGAAGTATATATGCATGCATATGTCCAGAAACCTATATTCCCCTAGCTGGAGGGCACAGAGAAAAATACAGTTGATTAAGAGGGACATATGCTTTCCAAGCAGAATCAAAACTTATCCTCCTGTACCAAGAGGAAAGAGTAACTGTAGGTAAAACAACGCTAAAACACTCCAATATTTCTGAAATTAATAGGTGATCAAAAGGTACAGATCCAAAACTGAAACAGACATTACTACAGGGGAGCTAGGGTAGAGTATAACCTCCTAGGCAGAAAGCAGAATCAGAAAGCCCCCCCTCTCCCTGCCACCCTATCAATTTTTGTAAATAAGAAAAAAATACACAAAAACCTGCTCAATTACAAAACCAGCTAAGATTCTGGTGTGGTTTCCATGCACTCAGAAATGATCTCTCTTCAGTTTGACTTCAGAATCAAGCATTGCTATAAAACACCACATAACGTGAAGTAAGAACAAACTACCAAAAGAAATTTGCGAGATGTTTAAAACTTGAAAATCCTACTTTCTAAGACTTCTTTCTGCTACCAAAAGGTGACTATCTTTGACATTCAAATGGTATCCATTTTGGATGTAATTCAGTAGGTTAATCTTAAAAATGTTAAGACTACCTTAGACAGTAATCACTTCTGAAGAAATAGCTACAAAGAAGTTCACATAGTGACTTACGGCAGTACCTTTCTCAACCTCAGTACATACATACAAATATAAATATATATCTCTATATGCACACACAGAGTAATATCTTATATAAAGACACAAACATTTCCAGAACCAATTAAAACGAAACACCTGTTCTGTAAAACAGTTTCTCCTCAGCCCAAACAAATGTGATCTAACAGATCCCTAACAAGTTATTTGCACAAAGAATAATCAGTTCAGTGTTACTATATCACAGCAAATGAAGTTCTACAAAGTTATCCCAGTATGGACCCAGATATCTTGCATTTGACTAAAAGCATGCTCTGCAAGTATGAAAAAAATACTTAAGTAATTTTAGCTTATGTATCATCAAGATGTCCATCACCTGTGGGTGCTTTCCTAAGCTTCAACCTGCAGCATATTGCAGAAAACTAAAAACCTCCTTATAAACAGGGAGGGGATGCACCAGGGGACTCTGGAATATCCAGCTCCTAAGACTGAGCCTTGGAAATGACAACTTTATGCTATGTTCCCCCTTTCTTACCTCGGTACAAATACTACACTTGCCTATCTCAGAGCTGCACACACGATTAACTAAATGCTTGTAACGTATCTTCAAGGGTGAAATGAAATCTATTATCACATGTGTAGTTGCTTAGTTTGGCTTTCATTTTTTCAAACATGACCTGCCTACTTTCTTCATGCATCAGAAACAACTTTCATCTTTTCTCTACATATTCAAAAAAGAACAGATACATTACCGTGTCAACAGAAGTTGTGACTAATTCAAGTCCCTATATCAAGTGTAAACTCTTTCAAGGCAGTGGTGGTGTCGGGACAAGACAACTCATGAGTCTGAAGTATCACTTGAGGGACAAAAGTAGAGCAGGAAGAAGCCATAAAGAGCAGTGAGACTTACGAGGAGATTTAAATTAGGATCTTAGCACTTAGCAAAAGACAAAACTGGCCTTATAACTCTAGGTACAAACTGTGCATACTGCTATGAGTGAGAACTAGCAAGGGAAAAAGACATCTCCTTCCCTCAATACATATTTAGAAAATTAAGATGTTGAAATTCTATTAATACCTTTCCTGTCAGCATCTTTCTTCAGCTTTCATTCCTTTCCCTACCCATGCCATGCTGTGATTTTGAAAGGCATAGGGGTCTCTGGTGTGATTTATAAAGACGTCTTGACATAGGAAGTTACAAATCATCTACAAAGGACACAGAAGTACTTACAAGAAGCAGAGGAACTTACTAAGCAATCTCTCAATCCATTTTTCAAAGCACCTGCAGGATTCATTTGAAGGCAGGTGAACTAATAAACCTCAGCAAAGCAGTCACCAAGAGAGCATTCTGTTTTACTAGAAGGATTTGTAGCCTTTCTTCCCATCCCATCCCCCATCAAAACATACACACTTAAACTTACTGGCTTTTATCTTACCCTCTACTCTAATAAATCAGTGGTTGGAAAAGGTAGCAGAAAGAAGAACAATAGGGTTGGAAACCATGATCTTTGTGTGTAGTAATTGAAAACCACAGAGAGTTCAGAGTTTAGAATGGACTTCTGGACACAACTGTGCTGGCAGCTTTGATGCCTGAAACTATCCACTGTTATAACTCTAGGCTTACATAGCAGTGTTGTAAACTGGGGGTGGATTAAATAATTATAGTTCACAGTATGAGCAGGTAATGACAGAATCAAAAATAATCTACAGATACACTATTATCTTATTTATAATAGCACATTCTTGTTTCTTCTCTTGGGACAGCTAATGTTTGTAATCACTTGGTAAGGCACAACAGTTGTAGAGTGTACAGAGCAGTTACTGAGACTGTAAATAGCTTCGGGGGGTGGGGGGCAGTTATGTCTTTCCATACCAATGCTCCCACCATTACACTGTGCAGACAGAAATAACACTGGAAAGATTTTAAAAGTAATAATGATAAAAAGATCCAAGGGTGGGTAAGGTGCAGGGTAACAGAGTATTTAAGACCATTCTCTGTTGCCACCTTGCTCTGCCTGATTTTATTCACCAATAACTACCACAATATTGCTCAGGCACAGGTTGTATCACTCAGCTATAAATAAAACTAACACTGCAACTTTTATGTTTACCACCATAAGCAGCTTCTGGCTCTGGCTTAACTCACTAATGTACTCTATAAGATCATTATTCTTCACATTCAGATCACTCAAGTTAAAAAAAAAAATCATAATTATTGTGGCGATCTCACAACTAGTACCTCACAATCCCTTTTTGCCTGCTGCATCTTCCAGTACAAATATTTTATCAATGACTTTGTCTTTGGAAGAGGCTCAGACTTTGTGTGTGCCATAAAATCTACTCTGTACATGATCTTGTTTGATCTTCCATAAATAATGAAAAAAAACCAAAAAATACATCAAAAATGCATTAAAAAAATCAAATAATGTATCTGGGAGCAATTGAAACATGTTGCTGTTGTCAAATAACAAATTTTTTACATATTAACAATTTTCTATATTTCCATATGATGTTACAATGACATTATCAGCTCCAAAACAATCTAATCTGCTACAGAATCATGTCATTCCTTATAGCTTCACTTTATTTAAAATTAAATGATGTCATTATTCTAAGCATAAAGGCAAATAGGTTAGAGAGAGTGCTTTAAAAGTGGACGTTTGTACTTTAGAGATGTTCAGCGCATTACTGTTTTTAACAAGCAAAATAATAAAGATGAATTTAACATATCATACTTTTATAAATAAACACAAGAAAATCATATTTTAAGAGTGCAAGACAAGATATCCCAAAAGGAAATCAAGATATGAGAACAACATTTCCACCTTCCCCCACTTTGAGCAAGATAATTGAGAGATTGTGGACAACAATCCAATATTTCCACTTTATTTCTACTTAGTATCACAGATTTTGTGATTTTAAGCTCTATTCTTAACTTTCCTTACCCCAAAGGGAGCAAGGATGAGAACAACCTGGCCTGCTGCTATGTGACCTACTACTTTCTTTTAGACGAGATGATAAATAGCTGCAAAAACAGGAAAGCTCCTGTTGCACAGCTGAACAAAAGTCTCCATGAGGCATACACATCAGCAGACATAATACCAGAGTTGCCACCATAGCTACCTAGGAGGTAAAGTAATGCCAAAGGCATTCCACTTCATCAATATACAGAGTTCAATAAAGTGCTGAAGGCACACCTACGTGGCAAAGCACGTGGAAATTGTGAACCTGCTACTGTGGCCGATAGCCTGCATGAAGAAATCAGTCATGTGGTTTCTAGGATCTACTGCTGTTTCCAGGGACAGTTCTGCACCATGTAACAGATACCAGGTTGTGTTGGGGATTACTAGAGCATCAACTACCTCTGGCATTCCAAGGCATGCTTTGGCAAAAATAAGATATTTATCAGCAACTAACTTGCTTCTTATAAGTCCGCACAACAATAAATTCAAAGATGTATGTGCATTAGCCTCAAGATGTCTCATTTCTTATACAAATATGCATTCATCACTTCTATACAAAATATCATCTATGTCGATGACAGATGAATGTTTTTTTCTAAACATTTTTTCTTTTTTTTGTACCACATTCCAGTGACTTTCTAAATGTGCAGTGCAATTCCCTGTGAAAATGTAAATGTCTGACAGAGAAGATTAAGTCAGCTATCACTTCAGTTTGCAGGACTAGAGCATACCAAAGATAATTTTGCTCAGTTTCTGATAACTTTGTTTTCAGCAACACACATCTGTTGAGCAGATACATTTAATAGAGGTGAATTTTGTTATCAGTTTTCTGATGGCACCTATTGGAAGCAATGACATAGTTGACTGAAGCCCAGCACTGCCAGTGAAGAAAAGAAAGAGTGGGTTTGAGCTTATTACGCAATATATACCTTATTGCCAAATGCTATGCTGTTTCTATTTGGCTTTCTTCTGAAAACAAGTTTACTAGAATGGAATAGTAAGCGTTCAAGAGGTTTATGGGTAGAAGTTGAAATCAAATTTCATTTGCCAGTAAAAAGAGCTGAAAGTCTTGTAAATTTCAATCCTACAAATATATGGCTTCCCATCTCTTTTTAAATACACTCCTCCAGTAAGAAAAAACTAGTTCAATATCCAGGCTTCAGCCTATTCACAAGAAGCTTTTTTAGGGCTGAACCTTCACGTCACTAAAATTAGAATGGGCAGCACAGCTTCAAGAAAGATGTATTCTAAGTCAAATGACCAAGACAGATACCTAACAGCTCAAACTCAGAAGTAGACAGACAAACACCTCTGATGATGAAAATCAATACAGCAGGGTACAAACCAGTAGAAGTTGCCAGTAAAAATGCACAGTAAAAAAGCAAGTACTAATTTTCATTTGCACACCTTTAGGTGCTTCATAACAAGTACTTGAAAAAATAATAATAAAAAAATCTCTTAGCCACCACCTTCTTGATGGAAATAACTTAGAAGCAACCAATCTGAAAATACAGTGCAAGCTCCCTTATCCACTTTCTACATCTAGGAGTGTGCAAGCAGCACAGCAGATGGCTATCAAGTAAATGATGCTGATTGCAAACTGGTTGTAGATGTTTGTTAAGTCTGAGAAGTCACTTTTCCATACTGAAAGCTCAGAAGTTGGTCATATAAATAACTGCAAGAATCTGGGCTTTAATGAATAACCAACACACTATTTGTAGATAATGCTAACTGGTAAGAGGTGCAGCAAATGATCAAGGAAGTCATTTCTGAACTCCTAAAAAAATCCTCACTACCAGCTGTATTCATTGAGTGCTGGTAGAGAAGCCCATCCTGCCACTCTAGACACCTTCAGAGAGACCAGCACTTGCTAGACAATAGGAAGGTCCCCAAGCATCCTCCCAAATCATGAGTAGAGTGAGGGTCTTCTACAGGGAGGCCTGGGGAGAAGCTACCTAAGGACAGCTATAAAAGATGACCAAAGTGGTAGTTTATGCAAACATTTCTGTCTAAACAAATTCTATGTCAGTGTCCCATTACCTTAAAAAAAACCCAAAAAACAACAAACAACAAACTCATCAATCCTGAAATGAGAAGGACAGAAAGACAAGTCAAGATTGTTTTATAGGACATGCTGTAATATGTGACAAGAATAAACACCCTCATAAAAGCAGATATGCTTTCTGAGCTTTGGACAGTCTTCAGTTAAGGAAGTACTGTTAGATTGAAAAAAAAAAACCTCAACAAAACAACCCCCACGTTTGGGTGTATGAGTTTAGTCTCTACTGTATTGTTATGACTTAAAAATCCCAAGACCTACACATTGCCCATGACCAGCAAAACTGATACAAAATCATGTACTTTCAACGTGCTAGAAGGAGGTAGATTAGGTAGATTTTTAGCTAAGACAAGTCTAATCACTGGTAAAAACTATTATTTCTGAATGTGAGTAAGGCTCAGGCTGACAGGTGAGTCACAACAGGTTTGGCACAGGCTTCCCTCATTCCTCACGCCCATAGCCAGATCACAAGTAGCTTCCCTCACACTGGTGAGTTTGTAAAAGTATTTCTAGATCACCCTCAATAAACACAACCAGAAAACTGGAAAAAGCCTAGGACTGATGAGCTTGGCATATTACCTACTGCATTTTATTTCTACATAGAGGAGACAGGAGTTGAAATGCTAGCAGCTGGTTGCCTGCATTTGATTCAATTAATATCCAACACTGTAGTGACCCAAACAGCATTTCACAATAGCATGAAGTGCCTAAAAAGTTCCAAGGTTGAGACCCTAAGCTCCCCCAAAAATTAAATATCCCTTTAATCTTCCAAACTGTTATTCTGCAACAGAAATTACAGACCACAGAAACAGAGAGGCAGACTCAGAAGTTTTGCTTCTCGATTTTCAGTAAACTGCAGGTTGAATCAAAAATACAGAGATGTTTGTAAGTAAACAAGTTGACAGAGGAAAGGTCAGATTGCTAAAGAATAAACCTGCTGAGACTTGTCTTTGTCATTGAGATGCAGAAGAGAGCTTTATATCTTGGGAATGCAGGAATATATAATCACAGATGGGAAATCTGCCAAGAACAAAGTCAAGAGGAAGGGGAAAAAAGAGGAAAGTGTCAGCAATTTTGCTTATTGCTTTTGTGTACTGTTTTATTTTAGTTAAAATAAATGGAATATTTAATTCTGTCACAATATCACATCTATATATGGGGAGATTAGACAAATGCAGTTTATATTATTTTCTGTAAAGTCACTATCATTTTCCATGTGCTGTTCTTGTTTTGAATTTGTTATTGAAAAATAATTATTTAAAAAACCCTGCCCTGAGCATGAAAAATAAGTGTTTATTCAGCATCAAGAACTTTCTAGTTTACAAATCAAAGAAATATAAGCAGAAGTCTCCAAAAGACCTGTTTTTAAGTCCTGATATTTTACATATGAAGAATCAAAGTGACTTGAGGTAAGCAGCTTTAACTTGGCAGAAGGACATATACACTCCATCATATTATTTGTGTTGAGGTTGCATGAAAAAATGTATTAAAAGGTATGTAAAAAAAATTCTATAAACAATTTTAATTCAAGACTCTTAAAGATTAAACCTAGGATTGTTATTCCTCCTTGCCAGCTCTTCCTGATGACTACCTGCAGAAGAGGGGCTGGGAAGGGGGCCTTGTTTTTCCCTTCATCCCATATGAACAATTATTCACTTGTTTAATTTCTCTTCTTCCTACAGCAACACTTACAGAAGCAGAGCTGAGACAGAAGAATGGATATGGGAGGAATTAGCCTGTTTAGGGCTGAATTAAATTAGATAGAGTAAGGACAGAAAAAAACCAAGGTGATGGCCACAACCTACTTTTTCACAACACTATGTGCTTAAGGACCTGTAACTTGCCATTGAGATGGGCACTGACAGGTTTGAGGCAATGCATTGTCACCAGAACTGTTGCTCCATCTAATATGAAAAGGGTAACAATCTCACTAGTTATGCACAAAGCTGCATAATAAGAATAATGTAATGAGAATCACAGTCATCTGGTGAACGTGCTACAGATTAAAGATTATTATAATTTCTGTGAAGAAAGATAGCAGAGAGGTGCTGGTGTTTCTTTTATTGGAGATGTTTGGATAATCGGTCATTTCCAGCAATTAACCTAGAAATGTCCTATTTTTCAATTAGACAAGAATCTCATTTGCACATTCTCAAAGACAACAGGATACTGTGCTTCCTAGGGCTTTTAAACGGTCCAAAGTTAACCTTATAGCTCCCTGCAGAAATACTTCGTTCACATCTTCAAAAAAGGTGCTACAACTTCCCTGCAATAGAACAAGGTAAAAATGTCAGATACAGGAGCAGAGATGACTGCAATCTCCAGTCCTGCACTGAATTTAATTTCCTGCCACAGCTGCACAAGTGCATTGGGATGGAGGTGGGTGGTGTGAAGGTCTAGAATTCAGTGGAAAGGAAGTTTATCCAGTACCCATGTTTTACTTATAAATGTGCATATGAACTTCTATATTTTATACCTAAATTTCAGGATTTCAAGTGTAATAACTTCCTCTGACAAAACTAAATTCTGTGTTTGATACTCAAGTAGTATTTTCGGATTACAGGATCTTTAAATTATGTTGAACCCTCCCAAAGCCTAGGGCAGCTCCAACTCCATAATCATGCTTCTTCTTGTGTCCACAATAAACCAAAGCACATGCTTCAAAATTTCCCTCCTTTAAATAGCACTTTTGAAATACATATGGCAGAAAGATGAATCAGCAGTAAATTCCCCTGTCTCCCTTTTGCTAAGACTTGGGGGGGGAGGGGGGGCGGGGACGGGACAGGACGACACACTTTCCTGGGGAGATCCAGAAACTGCTTGAACTTATGACACCGCAGCATTCAAAACATCCTTGTATTCTAGTCTAAAGATCACATGAATCAGAGACCTGGAGCTATGCAAGAATTCCTCCTCTTTTTCTTTTAAAATCTCATTAGCATTGCCTTCACTGTCTCTCAGTGGTGCTACCCTAGTTCTCTCAGGTCTGCTCCAAGTTGTCTTTTTCTTACATGCTCCATTTTGAGTGGAAACTTTTACAATAGTAGTTTGTCATTGCATTATAAAATAACCTGGTTATGTCACATTTCAATATGTTGTTCGATTCTCCCATTATGCAAAATTACTGGGTAGATGGGAAGGAAAGAGGAGGGTATCACTGCTCAATTATCATGTATGTGCTGAAAAAAACCCCTGACTTTAAGGCCCAATAGGTTTTCATTCTGTTGAACTGGGACCTATTTAAAACAAAATGATACATTTAAAATGATTTCCTAGTGGATTCGATTAGAGAAATAAATTAATGGCTGCTATTAAATAAAACATTTCAGCACTGAATATTATGGTAACTTGATTTGCATAATTTAACAGTTGCAGGGACTTCGGGAAATAACAATGTAAATGAGTGTTGAAAGTGCACAGTGATGAAAGAGCAGATTTTACCATGCATAAGACTCTCCCCCATGATTTTATTTTAAGGTTATCTTTTCAGTTCTTAATTACACATCTAAACAAAAGTTAAAACAATTTTTCAACACTTCTGCTGTCATTCCATTCTGCTGCTGTTATAGATATTTACAAGTTTCTCTTCTCATCTCTTTTCCATAAAGTAAAAATTTAGTTCTGAATATAGAAGAAGGAGAAATCCTCACAGCTGGCAAAATATTAAAAAAATTGAAAGAAGCCATTACCAACAAGCTATAAAATAGCATTTTACTGCTTCATGTCAGGCAAACCCTGAGGAAAACAGATATTTCATACAATTAGGAAAGCACTCATTCGAATAATCATCGCAACATAAGTATTTCAATTAAATATTTCATAATTTTTTTTTCTAAAAAATATGGATTTCAGTTGCAGTTCATAAATTCCACTGTTTCCAAGAAAGTCATGGTAGTAAAGTGCATAAATCAACACTTATGTGATAATATATGATACGATTAATTTTTACATGTTCACAGCAATTATACTCTGGAGTTATTTTGCACCATAAACCATACCATGATTCTTTTTTAACATCCTATTTTTGACACATGACACCAGTAAATGCAACTTGCAGTTTGTCCTCCCTAGCTGATAGAAAAAGTACTAAAATATCAAAATATTTTCCAGGCTTCATAAAATGTTTAAGGTTAGCCAACTGCCCCATAAACATGTAAACTAGTAGATACTTAGTTTCAATGTCCTGCTTTGACTGGCATAAATAAGGACAGGTAAACACTGAGCTAAATTCTCTTAATAGTATCTCAAGTCAAATCTGAGAGCTCCAATTTAACATGATGATGTGCCACCTCTAATTTACTGCACGCTGGATTTGTACAAGAGACATTGAACAAGCCATGTAAAAGAAGTAATCTGAAACCATATCACACAGAAGCTCAGTATTATTGCTGCCCATAGTGGTTCTACTCACTCTAGCAAAAAGAAACAGATCTTGCTATGGAGGATCCTGTCCATCTTCTGGGACTATACTCATTATTTCCATGCAAATTCACCGTTCACTTTCAAAGCCAAGAAGCCAAAGACAAAAAGTGCTGCAGCTGCAAGCTTATTATTAAGCCTTTTGAATTAAATTTAATAGACTAAAAAGAACAATGATAAGCTTCTGACCACAATCCTTCCAGAATGGACTTCTGAATTAATGCAACTAATACTTTGAATTGAGTTCCATAAAGCAAAAAGTGTAATGCCACCAAAAATGTGGTAAGGTAAAGGTAAGGTCATCCACTAAAAGGTATTGAAATAGAACACAAAATGTCTGTGCACAAAATCAGAGAAGCAATACAGTTTAGATCATCAAAACAACAAGCTGGAAAGCATAACCTAGCTAGATTAGTATTATAAAGGTGCTTCATTACATGCATGTTTACACATACACACAGATATATTCACATGCATATAGTTTCAAAACATTAAGATTGTTCTATTAGTTTAATGAGAGACACTGGGTCTTTATCAGTAGAGGATGAAGATTCTGTGGGAGATAAGCTTAATCAGCCTGCTCTAGAAATGAAGATGCTTAGGAAAATCTCAATAGTACAATCGCGGAAAGCAAAGTTAGATGTTACTTAACAGATTAACACAGTGAAGGTAAATTTATTAGAAGCAATCTGTAATTGCAAATTTCACATCTTTTCCAATAACAAGACAGAGTGGTTTGGGGTTTTTTTTGTGTAGCTTGTACTGTCAGAAGACCGAGATCTTATTTGTTTCACTCTTATTTATGAAAAATCTTGAAATGCAATAATTTATCCTTTAAGATAAAAGCACTTTCTAAAATCAAATATTTTTAAAAAATCAATTTTGTTAACACATACAGAAAGTCTAGCAAAATGGTTTTAAAAAAAAGTTGAGAAATATAGCAAAATAAAAAAAATCCAACAAAACACACCACTACCAAAAAAAAACCCCAAACAACCACCAAAGCAAACCAAAAAAACACCCCACAAAAAACACCACACCATTTCCTGCCCCTAAATGGTCATCAATCCAGGATCCTTTCTGAAAGGACAGTTATCCTATTAGCCAAATGGAAAAGCATTAGGATAGCCTTCATCTGCCTAGGAATATATGCCTAGGCACGCCTCAAACTCGTATTCACCTGATGTAACCTACCAAGCTGTTTGGAAATGCTTTCCCTTCCCATATATACGTAGTAATCTTCACAGGTGTAAAAGTAATGGTTACAAATACCAAATCTAACATTTATAACCTGAACTGATATTCTGAATAACTATTTTGAAACGTAAGATTTTTAGTGCTTTAAAGTTTTTGATGGTATAATTTTACATTTGCTGTCTCCCCTGAGCAGCAAAAGACACAGCTTTATCTTTTGATAATTTAGTGTCTTTGCTGTAGCCCTGGACTTAGCTATTAATGCAAGAGAACAAGCAGCATGGTAATAGAAGCTGTAGGCTAAAGGTTTTTTTAAAATGTTTTACCTGTGTATAAAGGATTCAACACTTTTCCCAGTTTCTAGCTGTGCTGAAGTATAATGCAAACTAAGAATATCTATCACCACTATAAAAAAACCCTTCATATATAATGATGTAGAGTAAAAAATGAGGATCACTGGGGTAAGCAGTCCTAAAAAAAAGAAAACTATGACAAATTATTACCTGCAGCTTTTACAGTGAACAACTTCAGCTGTCAAGAACCAGTGCCCTCAAATCAAACACAAAAGACAGACATATATATGTATGTATACTAGCACCACTTGAAATGCAGTGCAGGTGTCAAGCTGTTGGACCACATGGAAAGTCACAAAAAGCAATGGCAGAGCTTTGCCCTGACACTGGTGTGATTTCCTCTGACCAGCCCTGGTATGAGGTAGCTCTTCAAACACCATCTGGATTTATGTGCCTCTGTCATTCTTAAGAGGGTTCACTGCACAAGTTTGAAAAAGCTCACAGAAGTACAAAACCTGACCTTCTTCACCTTCCCATTTTTCTATTTTCCAATCTTTTATATTAAAGAAAAAAAAAAACCAGAAAGAAAACTATAACAGGGCTGAAAACAGTATGGGGCATGGACCTTGGTGTGGTATTTAAAGTTAAATGTACTAAAGATAGCAGATTTTTAAGAAAAAATGGTTTACCAGGAATTCATTTTTAATTGTTACTACCCAAAAAGGAGATAAAAGCTAAAAAGATTTTATGTAACTAGACTTGACACCGATATAACTATGCTCTCAAGCACACTGATTGCTTCATAGGGCTAGGACAAAGGCTGGACTCAATGATCTCCAAGGTCTCTTCCAGCTGTAACTGTTCTATGATTCTATGCATAGATCACTGGCAACTCATCAGCAGATAGTTTGCATCTAAACCTTCCAGGCACAAACAGCTTCAAACAATCCTTCCTGATTGGTTTGGTTTTATTTTTTAGTATTTTGCATTTTTCTACCCGTCTTCTTCAGACAACAAATTTAATCTTTTTTTTTTGTTAAGTCCTCAAAAAACAAACAAAAAAATCGAATGTTTTAGAAACCTTTCAGTGAAAAAAAGCAGATGAGTAGAAAGGGCATTTGAAGCAAGGAAGTACTTTCCCATTCTAAAGCCAAATTTTTTTAAACAAGTAGTAAACATTCTTTATCAGGTCATTTAAAATGTTTCGGGTTTTTTAGGTTTTCTTTAAGCACTGAGAGCTTTTGAATCATTGGACATCATCTGTAAATAAGTTCATATATTCTATATGTACATAATTATGCAGGTGGTGTGATTGTCTTGCCATAC
Organism: Bucco capensis; assembly: GCA_013396975.1. NCBI lineage: Eukaryota > Metazoa > Chordata > Aves > Piciformes > Bucconidae > Bucco > Bucco capensis. Next base: position 12,090 of record VWZO01003026.1, on the reverse strand, counting down.
TAGATTTTCCTTCATCCATAGCCTTTAAATATACACAACCAATTTTAATCTAGGTGTAGTACTGAGTAAATGTTTCCTTTAAGCAAGCAAAAAAACTGCAACTGAGTATCCTCCACCTAATTTACAAGTGCCTTGAGTAAAATGTGAATTTTACACATAGAAACTTAACTACACAATGATCTTTTTCCACGGAAAATAGCCATGCCAGTGTAGATGGACTGTACTAAGCATTCGTATGATCATTCTGAAGCAGGATATATTACAGATCCATCACCTTCATATTTAGTAACTAATTTAAAAATTAAGGTAAGTATCACATTTCTTATCTTTTTGTTAAAACAACAAAATATAATCACAATACAAATAAATCAACCTCATTTGGTTAAAAAGGTGGACCATACTTTTCTGTTACAGTGTTCAAATGGCATATTTAAAATAAAACCTACTGAAAAAAAGCCAGTGAAGTGAAGAGCTAGTAAAACCTTCTTTAGCTGCATCCAAAAATACCATCAATATAAATAATGCTATTGGCTACTGCCATAAGCAATGCAGATTCTTTAATCCGCTACATGAACAAAATCCACTGGATAAAGATTTACAGTCACAAAATGCCCAAACTCCTACAAAAGAAACCAGAAATCAAGTAGGGTATAAAATTTCATTTCAAAGTCTTAGCTGAATAGATGATGCTAGAATGGGAGATGACAGTCTTCTCAAGACAAGTATTACACATGTATTGCTATTCCCCAGACAATGCCAGAAAGGTTTCTCTCTCCTGCAGTCTACTGCCTCATTCATATATACCTGTTTATGCAAAAAAACTTGTGGAATTTGCATGCCCCAAATAGAAAATTCCTCCCTTACCATTTAAAAACCAAGTTCCTAAAAAATAGTCCATCCTTCCCTTTCACTCAGCTGTGGTGTATCAGGAACAGTTAGTGCACAAAAGCAAGTTAGAGAACTCATTTCTAGTCTTAAAGAACTCATGGCTAGGTGTTCATTTTTTTTTTCCTTTCACACACACATGCAATTTATAATTTGCAATTGAAAAAATGTACACAGCATCCAAGACACTAACAATTAGACCTGTGCAATGACAAAGTAGCATGAAAGAACACTAATGCAGATGAGGAAAACAAGAGTTATTACTATAACACATGAAATTTGTAGTGTAAGTAGCCCAAACAGAAACACATGCAATCCACTACAGCTAAAAAGCTTCTATATTGCAAGACAAAACACAACAATAACAAACTAATGCTAACCCATGGTTATATGAATAAAAATTAGTGATACTTGCATAGTGTACAAGTGAGCAGATCTGCAGAGAATAGATTATCTCCTGTAGGCAGAACTTCTGTATTCAACTCATGTAGAACCAGCAGCACGTATATCTATATGCAGCCTTCTAGAAACCACCTGCTGCCACTTGTGAAGCCAACTTATGGTGTTAATTTACACACAGCTGATCCCTATATTCATGTGATGGAGAACACTTACCACAACAATTACACATGTCCCCAAGTCATGAAGAGAAATCATCCACTTACCTAAAATAAAAGAAAGAAAGAAAGAAAGATGAAAATACTATATCAGAAAAACTGTGTTACAGATCTGGCATTTAAGGGAGCAAAAGAAGATTTACTTCATTTTGTTTTTTGACTCTCCCTTCTTCCCTCTCCTCCCATACAAACAAAATTAAGGAAGATATGTTTTGCAGGGGATAAGATACTACAACCAGTGCATAAATTCAACCAATACACATCTTCATCAGTATGGTCTTTTATCCTAAATGTTACAGACATTTAGGGAAAGGGATATATAACTTAGGGTGACAGCAAGAACTGAGGTGGGGAGACAAACCTCATCTGGCAGAGATGGACAGAATGGCTGCTCTGGGCAAACCCCTGACCAAGCAGCCATCCCTCATTTTAGCTCTAAAATACCTCCCAGGACTGCATCAGGACTGCATCAGGACTAACCCTTCTGCCTGGACCAACAGCTAAAGGTTCACTTAGTCAAGGCACACCTGAACCACCTCCACCCTTTCTGAATGGAGTGATTGATTTCAGTAGCCTTATTAGAAAGCAAGTAAAAATTAAGTTCATACATTCTTATAAACCCAATAACTATATAATTGCCATAGTATTTAATCCAGTTCACAAAAAATAATTCTTAATAAATGGAGTGGTGTTAGATCAGAAGTCCTCCATAATTCATTAGCTCTATAAGTAAAAATTGTGATAATAAACGTTAATTTAGTGAACTCTGAAATGAGGTAGTGTCTGAAAGCTACTGGAACATGGGATTTTAAAAAATAGAACATATTGTCTCTACTGTGAATCTGTATACAGACGTTCAAAGCCTTTCTAATTATGAGCATGTTTTATCAAAGAAGGGGCAGTTTGAGAAGACATCACTGTTCAATCGCATAAAATGCTTAATGTGTAAGGACACTTAAAAGAGCAGTCAGGAGGAGAGGAAAAGGAAAAGAACAAAGCCCCTCATTTACAATTGACATCACCTTTGAACTGCACTGCTCCTTTTCTAAATTTCCCATCATAGGAAGTATTTGAATAATTTAAAACATGATGTTGTGCATTTAAATAAGGAACTCTGAAAATCTGTTAAGGAGAAACAAAGGCTTTCCTACAGAGTATAGATGACTATATAATAAACCTCTAATTCTCAGAAGGTTTTAAATAGTTCATATGCAGCTGTGTCCTTCAAACATACATTTAAATGACTTCTTTTTTTTTTTAAACATAGTAAGAATGTTCCTATTCATTTGGAGACAGAGACACCATCTAGTCAACACAAGGCTGTGTCACACAGCATAGTTGTGGAGCTCCTTTCATCACAAAGAAAAATGGATGATGTGCCACCCCACGGTCTAGAGGGACTAAGCTCCCTGGTGGACCCTTGGTACACTGCAGTACTTGCTCAGCAGCACCATAGTGGACTGCTCCTCCACTGGGATCTCCTAGCTGGGCATAAGAGTACAGATCAATGCTGGCATATCGTAGATATTTTCTACTTGTACCCAGCATTCAGCAGATTTCGCTTGTTACCCCCCTCCTTTATCCAAAAGTGTAAGGTGGGAAGGGATACGTCATCGTCGTCGTGGCTAGGCTTCACGAATGAAGATCCAGGGAGGGCTCCATCCATGCTCCTCATCAGCACCTTTTCCAAGCGCGCTGATAAAAAGAGGATAGCAGATAGCACCCTCGAGCCTGCGCAATGGATTTTTTTTAGGTGAGACACAGCATGCGCAGAGCTGGACCCACCCTTTAGTCCTAAGGTTCATCTGCCAGGGCCTAGCAAGCTTGGACGCTGGCAGCCAAGTCCTTAGGACAGAGGTTTAACCTCTTAGATGGAAGGCCTTACAGGGCTAAACGAGCTCCATCTGCCTGGGTTTGGAATCAGAGTTGTCCTTCTCCTAGGATGACTGCCAGAAGGCTAATGAGCTCATCCTACCCATACAAGGATTATAGGAACATGGGTATCACTCCCCACACTTTACCGTGGGCAATGAATTTAATGCTCCGGGAAGGGATACAATACAACAGGAACGACACAACACCAAAAAAACCTTCTGCCAATCTTGTAAAACTCTTTGCTAACTCTCATTTCTTCTAAAACTCCAGTCATCCGTAACTAAACTAAGGCCTTTTGAGAAATATATTTCTCTTCAGCCTTTCACTTAAGTTTGCATATTACTAAGATATTGCTTCTTTGTGTCCTTTCACCCAGACGGACACTCTGCAGGGAAAGACTCAAAACTGGACTTGAACAATTGCTCTATCCAGACAAGAAAATTCGTATCTTTGACAAACCAGGATTAGGGATATTGAGCACAGGTCAGATGCTGTTTCTAAGGTATCTGTTCTTACTACAACTATCTCACTTTTACAGGGTAGTTAGAAACACAGTTGACAATTGTGTCAACACAGCTGAGTTTCAACAAATGTATATAAGCAGTAACAGTTATTAAACTATAAGCAGCAATCCTGGAAAGAGCTACCAAAATGTTTAACTTGGGTGGCTGTCAGAATGAGCAGGCAGCATCTGATATAGCTCAGGATCATCTCACAGTTCTGCTGCTTCTGTTCCTCCCAGGCAGTGCCACACAACAAGCTGGGCTTCCTCTTCCACACCACCCTGTGTTTAGCTTACCTAACATTCTGTTAGAAAAATCCCCTATTTTACTTTTAATAAAAATAAGAAAATTAACAAAAGCAAAAAAGCAAAAGCATCTACCTTCTACATATTTCAGTTCCAGTAGTTCATCATGAAGCTTATTAAGACTCTGTCCTACCTCCAAATTATGACACACTGTGCATATTACTCCTAAACAAAACGTCCTATTACTGAATACATTTCATAGAATCATAGAATGGCCAGGTTGGAAGGGACCCTAAAGATCATCTAGTTCCATCCTCCCCACACTGAGCAGGGATGCCAATCACTAGACCAGGTACCCAGGGCCACATCCAGCCTGGCCTTGAACACTGCCAGGGATGGGGCATCCACAACCTCTCTGGGCAACCTGTTCCAGTGCCTAACCACTCTCTGGGTAAAGAACTTCCTCATAATCTCTAATCTAAATTTCCCTTCCTTCAGCTTATAACCATTCCCCCTATATTTAACATATAGACTTCTCTTTATGAGACCTTGTATCATCATCCTTTTCATGATTCTATTATTTAAAAAAACCAAACAAACACACACCCCACAAAAAGTCAAACCCATAGTGCACAGGTACTGAAGGTGCTACCACCAAATTCATTAATACTAATATGTATAGGTGTATCCAGAAGAGCGAAACTGTGCTGCAAGGTAAGCCTTTGGCATGAATGGCTTTCTGCCAAGTTTCCAGACTTCAGTCTCAGAAGAAGATAAGGACACCTTGAATTCAAGATGAGAAAAACTTGTGTGTAAAGTTAACCTTGCTTCAGAGTCACTTCAGCTTTGCATACTTGACCAAACTGAGATTTTAGAAAAACAAAAGCTTTGTATTCCATGCATTGAAAGCAATCTTTTATTTAAAAATTCTAATTAAAAAGAAAGATAAATCATAGAAAGCTATGGCTTTTGCACATATGCAAACAGTTTGTTTTAGTCCAGAACCAAAATAACATAAGCAGTAAACAGCTGTTTTTCTTGCCTTAAAATTGTTTCTGTTCCACACAGCTAAACCCTTTGTATTGTAACCATACATTTTTATTCTCCTTTGTCACATTTGGTTTAAAGGGATTTGTTTCTGCACCAGCCGTGGTGAACTCACAAAAAATGCCTGTAAGATGGAGATAAGCTATGACCACAACTGCTGCTCTATTAGTTTGCTTGCATGGTGGATGTTTTTCTGATTATAGTTACTCCACGATTTAACGGTAGGAGGCTAATGGAAATGTTACTTGCTACGGTAACAGGTTAAATCAGTTGGGGAAAGGAAAATGTGTTTACACTTGAAGATGTCACATAAAACAGTGGGAAACTCCCGCCCCTGACAACAGAACTGGCATGCTCATTCAAGGACTCATCTACATTATTACATGCTCCTTTGCCCTTAGAAATCTATTAATTTACAATTAGTTGTATTGATTTTATAGCAGATTTGTAAATTCTGTCATAATTCACAGATTACTGAAGAAATTAACTATGCCTCTTCCAAAGATAAGTATTGCTGATAAAGCGGCCTTGGCACAAGTTACTGAATGCATCACTGACAGTCTGGATTTTCTGCTGTAAACTCTACATTAATTACAGCAGAACTCATTGGTAGATTCTATCTGTCCCACCAAGAGTTTCTTTCCTCACTCCTGACAGTAATCCACCAGCAGGAAATGTAATCAGCCACTGGAGATAATGTCAGCTCAGCCTCTGATGCCTTGTTAAGTTAGAGAGATTTAAAATAACGTAGTCACTGTGATTAGCATCTCACCAGCAAGGGCACTGTGTTTTCAATAAAAAACCCCAAACCAATCAAAAGCTGGAAAAGAAATGCTGCATAAAACACAATTTCATCATATTTTCAGAGCTATCGTGGCACTGAAAAGATTGTCAGAGAATGAACTACTTCTAGAACATATATTGTATACACATGAGAATATGTTTCCCAGAACAATGTCTGTTGCTTATTATTTTATAAAATAAAGCTGGGACTGTATGTCTATATTATTTTAATAAAATAGTAAACCATTTTACAAAATAGGTTTGTGCAAATTAGTTCTGGTGTATTTTTGCAATTCCTCCATACAAATATGAAAAAATTTACTTCCAATAAAAATCAAATATCTCATTTTTCTGCTTTGCTCAGTACTTCCCTCAGTGGCAGCGTGAACTGAATTCATTTCAACGTTAGGTGAATCCCTTTCAATATAAAGTTGATCCCTTTCAATATAAAGTCAGCCACTACAGAAAACACTTAAGGCCTGACTCATAAAACTGCTATAGAAGGACTCTTTATCAGTGCTAATCATAAAATCTGTGCCAAATATTGCCCATCTTTTGGTTCTGTGTGTATCTTCTTTGAAATAAGAATTCTCCTCTTGACTGACAGGCCTTCAGTTAGTTACTGAACGTAACTCCGTAAACTCTCTTGATCTGGTATCTTGGTACTTAAATGACCTAGAAATACATATAACTATAAAACCAAAAATATACAGAAGAGGACAAAACTTGCATAGATAAATATATTTCATAATGGTAAAAGTATTAGTTGTGTAATGTTGGTGCTAAAATTTCTATCTCCACGCAGCATCTGCTCAGTGGACAATCAGATTTTGTCTTTGTGAAACAGTGTTAGCCCTAGTTGTATTTATGGCACCCCACCAAATCCTGGGAGAACTGTTAAATTGTACATGGCCAGTTATGCACTGTTCAATCATGGCTGAATCTGAGAGGTGTACAAAGTCTGATGCAGTGCACAAACTCTGATGAACTTACCTTTGAAAACTTCTAAGAGGAGATATATACATACACACACAACCAAGGTAGCTGTGCAATTGGAGGCATTAAAATTGTGCATATGGCATGTCAAATTTCTAAATACAAGAACAGATAAGGCAGATGCTCTACAGTCAGTACCATTCGTTCTGGATCCATACAGTGGCTTGGGCAGTAGGAAAAATAGGGAATGGAATTCCATAACTCTCACAGACCAAGGAGTTGGCTGCATGCTGCATCAGCAGACTGGGCAGCTGCACTTCAACTTCTGAGCTCCTAACTTTGCATTTTCATTATGTTCTTTTAAACAGACTTCTATTTTATTAGAGGCATTGCCTTAAAGATTTATTTGAATGGTGTAGGCCCATACATCCAGTTGCCCAGTATTAACATATTCCAAGTGCTCCAAGATAATGCCAGGCACTTGCTATATACCAGCCTTGTAAACCCTCATATTACATTTCATGTCTAAAAATTTGTCAAGTGTAACATTTGACTGTCTCATTTCTTAGCAACACACAGCCCTGCTTTCCTCCATCATTGCCTGTTGCCATACCCTCACTTATCTCAATAACAAATGAGCCCTTGGTGTTTACTCTTAATCAAAATTCATAGCTACAGCTAACTGCTGTGGTTATGCACTCATCTACAGGAGTAAAACAGGCTGTGAGTCTGATTAGTGATCAGCTGAGCTATACTAAAAAATTTCCATGGTGCTACTGACAGTCACAGTTCATTTATGCCTCATTGTGATAGATGCACAGACAGTCATGAAGAGAAGGTTGGGAGCCACTTAGGCACGCTTGGAGCATTTAAATGGGCAGTGTGAACCTCTATAGGTAAATCACAAACATAGAGGACAACCAATATCACAAAACACTGGGTTTACTATGTGGTAAAGTATTATCATATGTCAAGGCCATCACACTTAAGATAGAGTCTGCTAAAAACTCACTAGATGAAGACAGAGACAGACAAACACTAGTGAAAGTGTTTGGTCTGTATAGGGAAGCTAGAAGTGACCTAACATCCACAATCTACCTAACAGCCATGGTAGGAGATGATTGCTAGGCAGGGGAGCTGAGAGACATACTTTCTGCTGTTGTAGTTCCTCCTGACCACTCTACTAGGAGCTACTTAAAATTGTGTTCATCCTAATGAATTTCATTCACTGCTGTTAAAGGACATGTCCCCTTACTGTTCTTGTGATATAGGTCATAGATTTTATTTAACTGTACTGGGTTTTGCTGGGATTCATTTTCTTTGTAATAGTTTGTATGGTGCTATGTTTTGGATTTGTNCCTCTATAGGTAAATCACAAACATAGAGGACATCCAATATCACAAAACACTGGGTTTGTATGGTGCTATGTTTTGGATTTGCGACCAAAACGGTGTTGATAACACAGAGATGTTTCAATTACAGCTGAGCAGTACCCACACAGAGTCAAGGCCTTCCCTGTTTCTCCTCAGTGAGGAGAAGAGGAAGGGAAGGTGACACAGCCAGGACAGCCAACCCCAACTGACCTAAGGGATATTCCACAACGTGCGATGTTGTGTTCAGCAACAAAAGCTGGATGAATAAGGAGGAAGGAGGCATGTTCAGAGTGATGGTGTTTGTCTTCCCAAGTAATTGCTACACATGCTGGAGCCTGACTTTCCTGGAGATGGCTGAACATCTGCCTTCTGATGGGAAGTGGTGAATGAATTCCTTCCAATTCTCTCCCCCAACCCACTGGGGAGGAGTGAGCAAGTGGCTGTGTGGGACTGAGCTTCTGGTTGAGGTTAAACCACAATGCTGTCATCATTCAAAACTCAGTCATGAAGGTCTTTTAAGGGAAAACAGAGCTACACTGTGGTCAGAAAGGGATCTAGAAATGATACAGGTTGTTGCACAAATAGATAAGGATCTGAATGAGAAATCTAATCTCTCAGAAATATATTTCCAGGCTACACAGGGTTTGGAGGGAGGAACAAAACACAGAGCTTTAGCAAAGAAGGAATGCAAATGTTCCTTGCTTATAAATAAGATGAGAAAATCCAAGAGCATAATCAGTTATATAATGAAGAAAGTTCAATGTCTAGGAGAAAAAAACACAGGGCACAGTAGTCAGGATCAGGAAAATGCCAAAAGGCTGTATCAGCAGAATACTGTTTTCGGTGCAGGGAGCCATTACACACATCACATCAGACTGTGATGTTATCTGTGAAACTGCAGATGGCCATGGCAGCAGTGACCACAGAGTGCTCTATTAATACAAACACCTCTTCAGCTCTGCGTGGGCCCAGGTGTAACAGCTCTGCTCAGAGAGAACAGACCAATCCATGGAACCAAGGCTTAATGTGTATCTAAGGAGGGAAATATTGAGCTTCACTGTAAATATCACAGAGATCACTTAAATGGTTTCTTGCAATGTGACTGGAATGAAGATCACAAAAAAGGAGGGAGAGCTGACTCTGACACCAGGAAAACTTAGGATGATTAGGTTGCTGAGTATTGTGGAAAAACAAACAAGCAAAAGACCCCAAACCCACCTCTAAGAAGCTATCACAAATTTCCAGCAGCTCAAGTCTGTCACCTTTGTCACCTGCCTACTCGCTGAACAATAAACCTGCATGTAAATGGAAAGCACCTATAAGAAATTATAAATTTCAGAAATCCCTAGAGGTATTGCTGCTTCCTTCTTTTGTCTAACTTCTCTGAAGTATTAATACACTCTAAACACTCTCAGTTCAACCCAAAACACAGCTTATGGAATGGCAAAGGCCAGATGTCTGCAGAAGAAAAGCTGCATAACTCAGGTTTTATTGTCAGGAAACTCTAATGATGTTATTGTCTGTAAATGTAAAAGCATCATATATATATATATTGAAGCTCAATATATAATAAATCAGCGTGTGCATGTATATACATAAATACACACACAAACCCACAAAAAGATATTTCCTCACTTCGATTTTTTGAAGAATTATACACTTAAATGCTTACTTTATTCATAATATCCATTTTATAGAGAATCACACTATGTTTCTGAATATTTGCAGTTGCAATTTGTGTTTCTTTCAGAAGCATTCTAGATTAAATAAATGAAGCCATATTAGACCTCTATGTCAAAATGCACAGAGCTGAGATAAGCAGCTTCTCACTGAAGACTGTTAAAGCCATAAAGCGATACGTAGGATTTAATTATATTTCCCCCCATAAACTTCAGGTTAAAGAAAACTAAACACATAAAGCAAGAACACACTATTACAACTGTAGCATATACTATAAATTAAATCCTTGGAGTACCTTCTGTTTTCCCTCATTCTGTCAGCATATGCATGCAGACAGTAATAGCCAACAATTGAGGCATATGACCTATCTATCAGTCAGTAGAGCAGTAACATGTTTCGGAAATACTATTTTCCAAAAACAGATGTTTTGAGCTGGTTAACACTTCACAGTAAAACTCCTCCCTAGACTATTATTTTATAGCTGATAAAGAATTTAACCCACCAGTTATCACCTATAAGCCTGAAGTATCATCTAGGAAATAGTACAGGTACCTTACTGCACACTGAGTAACTTGCAGTGAGGGCTACAGGCAATAAAATATGGAAATAACAAAATGGGGCTCATAAAACACTGGGTAAGAGGACAGAAACAAAAAAAAAACTAAACCTTTACCACACCCCCACCCCTCTCAATAATGAAGGTTCAAACACGTTGCGTGTCAGTCTAACTTCAGTCCCAGGGAAGCTGATGGAGCAGATCATCCAGAGTTCCATTATGCAGCACATGCAGGACAACCAGGTGATCAGACCTAGTCAGCATGGCTTTATGAAGGGCAGGTCCTGTTTAACAAACCTGATGTCCTTCTATGACTGGGTGACCCGCTTGCTGGATGAAGGAAAGGCCGTGGACGTTATTTATCTTGATTTTAGCAAAGCATTTGACACAGCTGCCCACAGCATTCTCATAAAGAAATTAGCTGCTCTTGGCTTGGATGGGCATACGCTTTGTTGGGTTAAAAACTGGATAAATGGCTGAGTCCAAAGAGTTGTGGTCCATGGAGTTAAATCCAGTTGGCAGCTGGTCACAAGTGGGGTCCCACAAAGCTCAGTCCTGGGGCCACTCCTGTTTAACATCTTCATCAATGATTTGGAC
>VWZO01003025.1:0-18234 GCA_013396975.1 Bucco capensis | reverse complement strand
GAAATAAACACTTGAAGAAAAGTACAAAGATCAGTGTTTATAGAGCCACTGTGCTGTCTACTCTTTTATATGGTTCCGAATCACGGGTCATCTATCACCACCACCTATGATTCTTAGAACGCTTCCATCAACGCTGTCTCCGTACAATCCTAAACTTCCATTGGTCAGATTATGTGACTAATACCTCTGTTCTAGAGCAAGCAGCAATTTCAAGTATTGAGGCCACTTTGCTGAGAACACAGCTGCGTTGGGCAGGTCACGTCTCCAGGATGAAGAACTACCACCTTCCTAAAATTATGCTTTATGGTGAACTTGCCACTGGCTATTGCAAGAGAGGAGCCCCAAAGAGGAGATACAAGGACTCCCTGAAACAACATCTCAGCCTTGGCCATATTGATCAACTTAACTGTTCTACTCTGGCCTCCAATTGGGAGGTCTGGAGACATACTATTTTTAATGCAGCTGATGTTTTTGAGAAAGCACGCAGGATCACTCTTGAGGAGAAAAGACAGAACAGAAAGAATCGTGTCTTGCAGATTATACCTCCTAAGGAGTCCTTGTGCTGTGCCTTTTGCAATCGGTCTTGTCTATCTTGTATCGGCCTTTTCAGCCATCAGCGCGCTTGTAAAAAGTGTGGGTAGAGCCCTCCCCGGATCTTCGTTCGTGAAGCCTAGCCATGATGATGGTCTGCTTGAAAAACTACAAGATCATTTTGGCTACAGGCAGCCCAACGTACAGCCCTTCTTCCTCTCTCTCTATCCCTGCCTTTGAGTATTTAATTAGTTGTTCAGCACAGAATATCTTCAAAGAAGCCCCTGATCCAGGAACCCTCAAGCATCACTAGAAGAGGACATCCTTTCTCACTATCTAGAAAGAGAGCCTGCAGCAACTAGCTTTGGCCTCAGGGCCATGTGTCCTCTATCACTGCTTTGCTCTGCAGTACTGAGCCTAACACGCTGAAGTCTATATGCTGGCACTCTAACAAACATTTTTACTCTTTTTTTTCTGTACAGCCCCCTCAGAGCTATGCAGGGAAAGATCTCATTTAACCTGTTGGTTTGAAAAGGAGAAGATGCTGCTAAAGGGTATGCAGCACAGTATTAAAAAGCAAAACCACTGTTTACTGGAGACATTGGTTTGGGTAGCACTTGACATCAAAACATGAAGAGAGAATTGCAGTTCAGATTGTTTTCATTTGTCCCTCTGATAATAATTGCATGTGAAATTGTGTGCTGCAGTGGCAATGCTTTTTGTCAATTAGTATTAGATGACAATGCTTGTTGAATCCAATTCTGCATGGATCTATGGAAATTTCATGGTGTGTTTCCAGATTATATCCTTCAGTTTGACAGATTTTGTGAAATTATATATGGCAACATCTGATTTATTTAGTTTGAGATGCTGCCTAATAAGAGAGGTAATCAGTCTCACTAGCCTTTGCTTTCAAATATCAGTTCCCATTAGAGACATTTCTGCTCTTCAGCCTATTAAGTCAAGATTTTTCTGAGTGAGAAAACTTTCAAAATACACATATCATAATTTAACTGTAATATAATTACTTTTCCTGACATATGTATTCCCATTTCTATATTTTGCTGATACTTTTTTTTTTTTAGATTTAAGCAGTTTTTCTTTCCAGCTAGCCAATTATTGTGATTTGGTTGATATGGCAGTGGAATCAGAATTAATCCACAGTCTGTGATGATGCAGCCACTGCCATGACAATACCTTGTCATACTTGTTTTATGGAACAAGCTGCTGAGCTTTGTTATAAACCAGAAAAATCTTCACTAATCACAGAACCACATAATGGTAGAGGTTGGAAGGGATATCTGGAAATCATCTAGTCCAACCTTGCTACTAAAGCAGGTTCTTCTAGAGCATGTTTTCCAGCATCATGTCCAGGTGGGTTTGGAATATCTCCAGAGAAAGAGACCTCACAATCTTTCTGGGCAGCCTGTTCCAGTTCAGATGGAACTTCCCAGGTTTTAGTTTGTGCCTGTTACCCCTTGTCCTGTCACTAGGCACTACTGAAAAGTGTCTGACCCCAGCCTCTTTTACACTTGTCCATTAGATAATTGATGAGCACTGATAAGATCCCCTCTCAGTCTTGTCTTCTCCAGGCTAAACAGTCCCAGGTCTCTCAGCCTTTCATTATAGGAGAGATTCTTCAGTCCTCTCACCATCTTCATACCCCTCAACAGGACTCTGTCTAGTATTTCCATATCTCTTGAACTGTAGAGCCCAGAACTAGACACAATACTCCAAATGTGGCCTCCCTAGGGCAGAGTAAAGGGGAAGGAGAATCTCCCTGAACCTGCTGGCCACACACTTATTCTGAGCTCTGTCATTCAGCTACTTCCCAATCCATCTCACCATCTACTCATCTAACCCACACGTCCTTCTTTTCCTCATTCTTTCACTACTTGCACAATATTTATAAATGTAAACCAATTGGTAGCTTAGTCTAATATTCAAGAAGAAATTACTGTACTATTTTTCAAAGTAACAGGAACATAAGGGACTAATTTTACTATTACTACTACTATGATTTAAATTCTTGATATTGTTTTTTAACAAAGATGAGAACTTAGCTACAAAAAAGAAAATACCAAAGATCATAATGCTTGAATATTGGAGCAGCTGCAAATTAAGAATGAGCATGACTGCTTATATGTATGAAGAGAAAATATGAAAACACTCTAGGGCAAAATGTATGATCTTACCTAGGTGCTTCACAAAGTCCAGATTACTAATTATTACATACCTACTGATAATTGTAATGAATCTCTTTATTGTATTGTAGTAAACTGTTTAGTATGGAGTATTTGCAGAAGTTATAATATTAAATGAAGTGCTATATATCTCAGTTCCTTAACAGAATTAGTAACATCTCCCCAAAATAGATTATTTATCTGACATTTAAAATAAATTTTTGTATATAATCTGAAGGATTGTTTTCTTTTATACAAATCTGTGTATCAGCTCACAAATTTCATTATCATTGCTTCATAAAATACCAAGAGGATCAAATGCACTAATTTAAAATGTACATGACACACCTAGTGTTATTAATGACAAATTCCTGCACTAAAATGAGACCATTTAACTTTTTTAAAATCAGATACACATGCCCAGACTCAAGAGATAAATTTACTACCTGAGTGTACTTTTGTATACTGAACCATTAAATTTAATGTTAAAGAAGGCATTGAGAAAACAATATTGTATAAACAGGCTGCAATAAGAGAACAATAAAAAATACTCAGAGGGTTTAAAAGAGCTTGAATCATCTTATATTCCAGTATTATACAGATTAATAAAAGCTATAAATTCTAATCCAAGCAATCCAAACATTCAGCACATTCAGAATCACAACTCTTCATTATTTTTTTCTCTCTTCTTATACTCCTTTTTAAAGGAAGGGGTTTTTTTGTGAAGAGCTGAATACTCCAAACATTTTCTTCTAGAGTTCCTCCAGCATGCGCACTCTGCAGACAGGTAAACTCAATCCAAAGGGGCTTCGCTCTGAGAATTTCAGCTGCTTATTCTACAGAAGGTTTGCTCTCCTTTCTGTTTAGAAATAAAGCACAGAGAAAACTGAGTTTTCAGAACCTCAGGCTTTTGGCTAGCCACAAGCACCATACACGCTCTCAATGCCTACTACAAGGATTATCCAATCATCCACGGAAAGAGTTATCTATCCTGCTGTATTTTAAGCATTTACCTGAGGCATCTGATTTAGGAATCCCATCATTAGAATGTATCCCATCATGCCTGAAGTGCTCTTCATGACTGGTCTACAGCAAATTAAACACACAGTCCTCTCTGAAGAGAACTTCCTTCTTCCATTATTGTAGAAAAAATGCAGGCATCTAAGTTAAGTGCTCATTATGAGAACTACATGTATACTTAAGGATATATTCAGGAATGAACGCTCCCTTTTTTATTTATAAAGCTTACTCTGCAAACAGATACTGCTTCTGCAGATCTTACCATGTGAATACGTAATGGAAAGCGTGTCAGTACATCTCTAGTCTTATTATTCACATTGTTTCTCAATTACCAGGCTTAACAGATCTTCTGTTTAACATATACAACTCTTTGTATATTCCTATATATCTAGTGGATAATTTCTCAGTCTAATAATGCAGATTTTAAGTAAGGAAACACTGGATGTAAGATGTACTTGTAAACTCCAGCAGTCCTGAGCAATTCAAAGTTTGTATGCTAGCAAACATGTTTCTAGGAAGTGGAAGTGTCACAGCATTAAAATTCAAGACATTGGGATTTGGAACCAAAAAATTGTAAATAGAATGCAATCAGAAACATCACAGAAGAAAGGGATCTTAAAGTGCCTTAACAAAGACACAACTGAAAAAATAGTTTATAAGGGACAGCGAGTCTTCATAATCAAGAGATATTCAAAGATCTTATGAAGGGACACTGATATTAAAGACCTTGAGATATGGTATAAACAATCATACCTTAATATGACATTAATTGAAGATTTCAAATAGAGGGTGATGCCTCAGAGCTTTTGATTTTGATCTTTTTAATTTTATAGGTTTTAGAAGTTATTGTAGTTTTAATATTAGTACTGTAGATTGAGGATTTCCATGTAGCAACTTCAGTAGCTTGATATTTACAAATTCTAACGTACTCGCTTGCTAGCTGCTTAGTCTTCTTTTTGAGATAGGACGAGGCTTGGCACCAGGAGACATAAACACTGCAGAAGGACCTTCACATAGAGAACTTTGGAAGGGCTCCAAAGGACATTATGTGTCATGAGGCAGAAGAGGATGAAGTAAAGAGGGTCTTCAGACCCCAGACCCAATTCTTGAAGGGGTGTGTCAGAGGGCGGGTTGGGGCAGGACTGAGACAAATGGTAAAATGGGATTGGATGGACATTAGTATAAAAATAATGGACCCGGGGGCAGAGGGCGTTATGACATCATACAGCCTATTGTTATGTCATAGAGGGCATTATGACATCATAAGGCCTATTGTGACATCATAGAGGACATTATGACATCACAAAGCATATTATGACACCATAGTGGGCATTGTGATGTCATAGAGGGCATTATGACATCATAGAGGCTATGATGACATCATAGAGGTCATTAAGACCTCATAGAGCATAGACCCTATTGTGATATCATAGAGGACATTATGACATCACAGAGCCTATTGAGACAACATAATGCCTATTGTGACATCATACAGGACATTGTGATGTCATAGAGCCTATTGTGAAGTCATAGAGGGCATTATGGTATCATAGAGTCTATTGTGACATAACAGAGGGCATTGTGATGTCATAGAGGGAATTATGACATCATAGAGCCTATTGTGACATCATAGAGGGCATTACAATGTCATAGGGGGTATTACGATGTCATAGAGGGCATTATGATGTCACAGAGCCTGTTGTAATGTCATAGAGGGCATTAGGATGTCACAGAGCCTGTTGTAATGTCATAGAGGGCATTATGACATCATAGCGCCTACTGTGAGTTCATAGAGGACATTATGACATCACAGAGCAAATTGTGACATCATAAAGCCTATTGTGACATCATAGAGGACATTGTGATGTCATAGAGCCTATTGTGAAGTCATAGAGGGCATTATGGCATCATAGAGTGTATTGTGACATCATAGAGGGAATTGTGATGTCGTAGAGGGCATTATGACACCCTAGAGACTATTTTGACATCATGGAGCCTATTGTGATGTCCTAGAGCCTGTTGTGAGGACATAGAGAGTATTATGATATCATAGAGGGCCTTATTACATCATAGAGCCTATTGTGACATCATAAAGCCTACTGTGACATCATAGAGCCTATTGAGAGGTCATAGAGGACATTATGACATCACAGAGCCTATTATGACATTACAGAGGACCTGGTGATGGCATAGAGGGAATTATGACATCATAGAGCCTATTGTGATGTTACAGAGGACATTACGATGTCATCGAGGGCATTATGATGTCATAGAGGGCATTATGACATCATAGAGCATACTGTGCAGTCATAGAGGACATTATGACATCACAGAGCCTATTGTGACATCATAAAGCCTATTGTGACATCCTAAATCCTATTGTGACATCATAGAGGACATTGTGATATCATAGAGCCTATTGTGATGTCATGGAGGTTATTGTGACATCATAGAGGGTATTATAACATCATAGAGGCTATTGTGACATCATAGAGGGCATCATGATGTCATAGAGGATGTTGTTACATCATAGAGCCTATTGTGACACAATAAAACCTATTGTGATATCCTATATGGCATTATGACATCATATCACCTGTTGTGATGTCATAGAGGGCATTATGATATCATAGAGCCTATTGTGAAGTCATAGAGGACACTGTAAAATCATGGAGTCTATTGTGATGTCATAGAGGGTACTATAACATCATAGAGTCTGTTGTGATGTCATAGAGCCCATTGTGACATTATAGAGCATATTATGATGTCTTAGAGGGCATTATGACATCATACAGGACATTATGATGTCATAGGGCCTATTGTGACATCATAGAGCCTATTGTGATGTCATAGAGGGTATTATGACCTCATTTAATATATTGTGACATCATATATGGCATTATGACATCACAGCACCTGTTGTGATGTTATAGTGGGCATTATGACATCATAGAGCCTATTGTGATGTTTTTGTATTCCAGGGGCTAAAGGCTCATTACAGCAGCATTTTCTTATCTCATCTCTACTAAATTCACCTGGAGTTTTTACTCATCTCTCCTTAAGGCAACAAGGGGAAAAAAGATATTTTGTGTCTTCAAGTCACTGTGGGAACATTTGCTATCCACACAATATATTGTATGTAAAAAGATATCCAGTTACAATATTGTTTCATTCATAAATGGAAAACCTGCTAGAAGGGCAGGTTAAGAAAATGACACACAATTAGCCAATAAGAAAGTCTGAGACACTTTTTACTATGTCATTAAACTATACTGTGTAGAGCTTACTGCTCGATCAAATAAATGAACAAACTGGGATGGAAACTATTAATGAATAAATACTCTCTAAAACTTCCCTCTTCTCTCCTTCAGAATCTTTCACCCAATGTAGTTTGCATTTAGGTAAAGAAGGTTAAGAAACTGAAAAACTTGCAGGAAAATTACCTGTTATTTTGAAATGTACATTTTGTCATGACTATTACATATTATGTCCCTCTAAGAGAATCTCATTTTGAAAGATGTCATTCAAAAAGGCAAGTAACCATTATGAAATTACTCTGGAATAGAAGTATTTTGGACAAGTTAAATGATGGCAGATAAACTACTGTACAAAAGAGATCAATTTTCTTCATGTAGATCAACATATTATTCTTGTAGAATGAGCATTGCTGAAGGATTTCAAGTGAGAAGTCCAGGTTAATGGTTCACAGTGCTATAGATGAGGAGATGAGTATTACTATTTTGCCAAAACAAATAAACATAAGACATCCAATACAAAGAAACAAACAAAGGAATGTAATAAAACACATATACATACTCCTGATTCCCATTATAGCTTCTAAGGAGAGTGAAAGCAGCTGCAAAAGGAGTTGAGCCTGTGGATCATAGAACAGAATCATAGAATGGTTTGGGTTGGAAGGGACCTCTGGAGGTCATCTAGTCCAACCCCGTGCAGTGGGCAGGGACGTCCCCAACTAGATCAGGTTGCCCAGAGCCCTGTCAAGCCTCACCGTGAATGCCTCCAGGGATGGGGCCCCAACCACCTCCCTGGGCAAGCTGTTCCAATATTCCACCACCCTCGTGGTGAGGAACTTCTTTCTAATGTCCAGTTTAAATCTACTCTTCTCCAATTAAAAACCATTGCCCCCTGTCCTTTCACTACAGGCCTTTGCAAACAGGCCCTCTCCAGCATTCTTGGAAATTCCCTTTAGGTACTGGAAAGTCACTAGTAGGTCCCCTGAAGTCTTCTCTTTTCCAGGCTGAACAATCCCAGCTCCCTCAGCCTGTCCTCATAGCAGAGGTGTTCCAGCCTCCTGATCATTCTCGTGGCCCTCCTTTGGACCTGCTCCATCAGGTCCATGTCCTTTCTGTATTGAGGGCTCCAGAACTGGACACAGTATTCCAGATGAGGTCTCACCAGAGCAGGATAAAGTGGCAGAATCACCTCTCTCGATCTGATGGTCACGCTTTTTTTGATGCAGCCCAGGATGCGATTGGCCTTCTGGACTGCCAGAGTGCACTGCTCATGTTCAGCTTCTTANGTCATAGAGGACATTATGACATCACAGAGCCTATTGTGACATCATAAAGCCTATTGTGACATCCTAAATCCTATTGTGACATCATAGAGGACATTGTGATATCATAGAGCCTATTGTGATGTCATGGAGGTTATTGTGACATCATAGAGGGTATTATAACATCATAGAGGCTATTGTGACATCATAGAGGGCATCATGATGTCATAGAGGATGTTGTTACATCATAGAGCCTATTGTGACACAATAAAACGTATTGTGATATCCTATATGGCATTATGACATCATATCACCTGTTGTGATGTCATAGAGGGCATTATGATATCATAGAGCCTATTGTGAAGTCATAGAGGACACTGTGACATCATGGAGTCTATTGTGATGTCATAGAGGGTACTATAACATCATAGAGTCTGTTGTGATGTCATAGAGCCCATTGTGACATTATAGAGCATATTATGATGTCTTAGAGGGCATTATGACATCATACAGGACATTATGATGTCATAGGGCCTATTGTGACATCATAGAGCCTATTGTGATGTCATAGAGGGTATTATGACCTCATTTAATATATTGTGACATCATATATGGCATTATGACATCACAGCACCTGTTGTGATGTTATAGTGGGCATTATGACATCATAGAGCCTATTGTGATGTTTTTGTATTCCAGGGGCTAAAGGCTCATTACAGCAGCATTTTCTTATCTCATCTCTACTAAATTCACCTGGAGTTTTTACTCATCTCTCCTTAAGGCAACAAGGGGAAAAAAGATATTTTGTGTCTTCAAGTCACTGTGGGAACATTTGCTATCCACACAATATATTGTATGTAAAAAGATATCCAGTTACAATATTGTTTCATTCATAAATGGAAAACCTGCTAGAAGGGCAGGTTAAGAAAATGACACACAATTAGCCAATAAGAAAGTCTGAGACACTTTTTACTATGTCATTAAACTATACTGTGTAGAGCTTACTGCTCGATCAAATAAATGAACAAACTGGGATGGAAACTATTAATGAATAAATACTCTCTAAAACTTCCCTCTTCTCTCCTTCAGAATCTTTCACCCAATGTAGTTTGCATTTAGGTAAAGAAGGTTAAGAAACTGAAAAACTTGCAGGAAAATTACCTGTTATTTTGAAATGTACATTTTGTCATGACTATTACATATTATGTCCCTCTAAGAGAATCTCATTTTGAAAGATGTCATTCAAAAAGGCAAGTAACCATTATGAAATTACTCTGGAATAGAAGTATTTTGGACAAGTTAAATGATGGCAGATAAACTACTGTACAAAAGAGATCAATTTTCTTCATGTAGATCAACATATTATTCTTGTAGAATGAGCATTGCTGAAGGATTTCAAGTGAGAAGTCCAGGTTAATGGTTCACAGTGCTATAGATGAGGAGATGAGTATTACTATTTTGCCAAAACAAATAAACATAAGACATCCAATACAAAGAAACAAACAAAGGAATGTAATAAAACACATATACATACTCCTGATTCCCATTATAGCTTCTAAGGAGAGTGAAAGCAGCTGCAAAAGGAGTTGAGCCTGTNTCCTTCTGGATGACATCTCACCCCTCCAATTTATCAACAGCTCCCCATAGCTTGGTGTCATCTGCAAACTTGCTGATGGTGCACTCAATGCTGCTGTCAATATCGTTTATAGATGAGAACCAAGGATGAAAACCATAGAAATATCACAGATTAAGACAATGTTACATACATGTGACAAGAGAGTCATGGCAAATACTGCGAACATTAGAAAAATGAAAGAGGTTGAGTATATAAACATATTCCACTATGATTAGCAGAAAGCTTCCTAATAGAAAATTTTGTTACTTCATAGAATGCATATGCTGGAAAAGTAGATGAGAGTAAAACTGCAATGAAAAATACTAAAAAAAGACAGAATTATAAGATCTTTATAACTTTTTCAGTATGCTATTAAATGAACAGTCAGACTTAATCTAATTCTAGTCAATATTTTTTTTCCTTGCGTTCAGTATTTGAGTAGGCCATAAACATAACTTCAGGTATGTTTCTAGTTAACCAACTATGTCAGCATTTTCCTGTTGCAGACTACCATACAACAAATCAGGTTTCCTGTAGCAACATTTGTCTAATGAATTACTGTGCACCAGTTGCAGCAATTCAGTCCCAAGATACAAGGCAATTCTCACTTATAAAGAGCATTGTGGGGACGCTAACAGATAACTCTACAGTCATTATACTGAATATATCCTTAGGATGCAAGGAAAACACCATTTCAAACACAGGCACTGCTGTAGAAATCATTTTCCAGAACTAATTCAAGGACAAAGTACACTGCTTCAACAGGAATGTTCAAATCCAACCTTAGAAATAATTCCAAAGCTGCACTTCTTAGTTTACTTCTGAAAGCACTGAAAAGAGCAGATTATGCCTTCATGACATATCAGGAGTAAAATTTCAGGTCACTGAGGAAGACTAACACCTGGTGATCTGCTGAAAGGAGTGCAAGCTGCCTACCCAGTTCAGGGAGAGAGGACAGATCTCTTGCAAGCCACCCAATGTCATTAAAACTTTACTACTGTTCAAACATGCTTAAAAAAAGCAAACTCATTAAAAATACTTTATAGTGCAGCAATATTTAAATATAAATTCTGCTTTGTTTTTACCTCAGCAAGTGCTGCTGCTCAAGTCTAGTTTTTAAATATACTTGACTATATCTTAAAAGAAGTACTACTCTTTGGTCTAACAGACAATTGATCATCATCATTGAGGTCATATCAAGTAGGGATTTTCAAAAAACTCAAATTCTCCTCTGTCAACTGAAACTGATGAAGCTTGCTTTTGATAAAAATCATAGAGCAAGTTGTGTAGAGGTCTGGAGCATTTATGTCCACAAAGTTGAATTCCAGGTGTGACCTGGCATGTCTGTCCACTTCCAGTCAAACTTTATCAGCTAAAGGAGATCGCATAAGGGGTATTTTTGAGAGCTAGCTGAATAGGTACAAGCACTAGCAGCTTAACAAGAGTATAACACTAAAAAAATATTCTGAGATGTGAAGGCCTTTCTGCAAGATCTCTGTGTTGCCACAGGTAGTACTGATACTGCCACTGGATGTAATTTATTGATGACTTTATCTTATTTATTTATCTGAAAGAACGAAGCAATTTCAATCACTTGTGTAAAGTCAAAGATGTTATCAAGAGGTGACAAACTTGCTAATACAGAAAAATAAAAAAGGAAAGGTAAGTTTTGCTGTTGTTGTTTATTTGTTTTAAAAAGTGAATTAAACTGCAGGACCCTCAGAAGAAAGATATGTAGGATAAGCTCTTAATTGCTTCCACCTTTAATTCTTCAGTTTTATTTGGATGGTTTTGTTTAATTTAACACTCCAGTGAACTATCCAATAAAAAATACTTGTGTCAGATTCAGCTTTCACATTTTTACTTGGAGCAACAAATTAAGACAGTCAATATAAATCAATTTATTCTTTTTGTAATGATTCCCAGATGCGTATTTCATGCATCACTAAGTCTATCAAGTAACAATTGTTTTCTTGGAGCTAATGGAGATTGAACCATTCATTTTTCTAGTATCTTTTTTCTCTGCTGATGTTAAGTTTTACCTTAGCTGTTTCAGACAGAAATTAATGTCTCCCCCAAGGCAGAAAGAATCTGTAAATTTAGCTTTATATTCCACCCCAAATCCAATTATTGTAACAACCCTGCTACTACTGTTATAGTTAAATGACTGTCAGTGTTTCTGTTATAACCCTTTCTGTGGGCATTTATAACTCAGCCATTAAAAAAAAAATTGCTCCAAGCTAAGACTTGACATATGTAGTTTCAGCCCAGAATGCATTAAAAAAATGAATCAAAACAATAAACCTGTGAAGCTACGTCCTCTGTCCCAACTTTCTAAAACATCTCTTTGGCTGCTTTAAATTTTTTAGAAGGGGAAAAGCAAAGAGTTTCAAAAAATCAAAACTTGAAAATGACTGTACGAGCTCTCATTCATATCATTTGAAAGTCAACAGCAAAAGTCAAGCAACATCTGGATCAAAAATGTGGGAGAAATCCATCTTTGTTGATTTCAGAATCTGCCTGGATCCAGCTACAGCTGTAGACTGCAGACTGCCTGATGTTTCAGTGTCTTTTGAGGTAGGCTGCGGTACAGGACAGTTAACACCCAACCTGTTATAGTTACCTGATCTAAATATTGATTCACGCTAAAGAGTGAAGTGACAATAGAAATAGAAAGAAAAGGCTTATTCACAAAAGTCTTAATACAAAACTATAGTGAGTAGATCTGTAGGAAGCAGTGCTAACACTGTCAGTGACACATCCAGTTAGCATCCTGACCAATTAGTACCTTCTAAGCTTTTAAAATCAATAGCATCATAACATATCAATCTATGCATTTACATATTAGTTGTAAATTAAAGTCCTCGTATCTTCCTCTCCTATAGTGCTATAACCTGTGTAAAGCAGCACTCTTCGAGCAATTCAGAACAGCAATTTTGCGCGTGTAGAAGTCAATACATAGGATGGGGATAGGAACGGTCACAGATGTGGTCTTAAAATATAGCCAGGAGCAACCTGTTCTAATATTTATCACTTACTGAAACAGTACACTGCGGAACAGTGGAATGAACTATGTTGTCTTAGGATGCTGGAGAAAACATTTTTAGAGAGCTTTGATTCTCAGCTTTTTTGTTTGGCTTTGGGTTGTTTGGGTTTTTTGGTGGTTAATTGATTGCACTTGTTTCTTTGCAAAGCATTATTCATCCTGTGTTTTGTTGACTTTTTCTAAATTACTTCAGGAAATTATCAGACGGCTTACAGTTACAGAGGCTCCCTCAGGTTTTCTTGCATAGTTCAATAGCTTCTGTCTAATTTGCCTTACTTTGAAGTTATAAGACTTCCTGTGACATTGTTCTGTGGCTTCAGAATTCCTCATAATATCACTACAGACTAGACTTAACTAATTACATGTGTCATCAGCAGGGTGTCACCCCACCATGACCTTTTACAGATCTTTAATTAATACAATAAAATCTACTAACCTAAATACAGCACTTGCCCTCCCCCACTTAACCTCTTGGAATCTTGAAACAAATCATTTAAATCTCTTTCTGTTTTTAGTGGAGGGGTTTTTATGTTCTGTTCTGTTTTTTTGTTTCATTCATTTTTTAAATTTATTTTCTTCTTTTGTGTTCCACTTTTAATTCCATTTTTACTTCCTTTGTGAGTGTTTAGTAATTTCCTTGAGCGTATTTTATTTTTTTCTCTTATTTTTTATGTGACCCAAGTATTTCAATGGTCTTCTTATAGTAAGTGAACTGAATATTTTATACATGTTGATGATGTTGACTGAATTAAGTTGGCACAGATTCTTTGCACCAAGCAAGATTTGAGTCCATTTGATTTATACAACACAATGGCACTCAGAGATGGAGATAGATTTATGTCCATGCTTCAGATTTCTCATTTTTTGTTAGACTTTAGTATTCTGCTTGATTGTCAGAGGCTAAATTTTATGATCTAATTTAAGCACAATTCAGTTCTGTAATGTAATCTATTCTGCTTACTCGTTATTTACTGAAGCTGCTACTGAATATATAGAATGACCTTGATACGAGATGCAAGTGTATTAACATGCAATATTTCAGTCATTCACATTACAGTGCTAATTTCTTACTCTGTATGAATACAATCTAAATTCTATGAGGAGCTCTTAGAAATGTATGGAAGCACTGTATTTTATTTATACTGCTTTGATAAGCTGTTGCACTACAGATGCAAAATACACTTGTAATATCCCTGGTTCATATTTGTTTGCACTTCATTCTGCAAGGAACTCACACAAGCAATGGGAATTCCCTGATATCATACTGTTGTAATTAAACACAAGCCAACAACTATGCACCACAAAAATGTTCATTCACTCCTCTTTGGTGGGATAGGGGAGAGAATTGGAAAAGTCAGTAAATACTTGGGCTGAGATAAAGACAGTTTAATAGGTAAAGCAAAAGCCATGCACACCACCAAAGCGAAGTATTATTTCACCACTTCCCATCAGCAGGCAGATGTTCACCCATATGCAGGAAAGCAGAGCTCCATCACACATAGTGATTGCTTGGAAAGATGAATGTCATCACTCTGAACATCCTCCCCTAGATTTTATTGCTGATCTGGAAATCATATGGTATGGAAATCTCTTTGGTCTATGGAAGTCACCTGCCTTGTGTCTCTTCCCAACTTCTTGTTCATTTGCAGCCTGCCCACTGGTGGAGTGCTCTAAGAAGCAGAAAAGGCCTTGGCTCTCTATAAGCGCTGTTCAGCAATAACTAAACCCTTTCTGTGTTATCAACACTTTTTTCAGCATAAATCCAAAACAGCTTCACACTACCTATTGTGAAGAAAATTAACTCTATCCCAGTCAAAATCAGTGTACAGGTTCTTTCATGTTACAAGCTTAACAGAAGGCTTAAAACCTTAGGAAGATATCCTGAGAAGTACATAGCATCATCTTGCATATGGCGTGTACAGAGAAGGGCAACCAAGCTAGTGAGGGGCTTGGAGAATAAGTCTTATTTGGAGTTGTTTAATCTGGAGAAGAGGAGACTCAGGGGAGACTTTATCACTCTCTACAACTACCTGAAAGAAAGTTGTAGCGAGATTGGGATAGGGCTCTTCTCCAGGGTTAACACTGAGAGTACGAGAAGAAATCACAGAATCACAGAATCACGAAGACTGGAAAAGACCCCCCAGGATCATCAAGTCCAGCCTATGACCCTATACACCCAACATCTAAACCATGCCACTCAGTGCCACATCCAATCTTTTTTTAAACACCTCCAGGGATGGTGACTCCACCACCTCCCTGGGCAGCCCATTCCAGAGCCCAATCACCCTCTGCGTGNACTGCCTCCCAACTTGGTGTCATCTGCAAATTTACTGATGGTAGACTCGATCCCCTCATCCAGATCATCAATAAAGATGTTAAACAGGACTGGGCCCAGGACTGAACCCTGGGGGACACCACTGGTCACTGGACACCAGCTGGAAGTGGCACCATTCACAACCACTCTCTGTGCTCGATCATCCAGCCAGTTTTTAATCCAGCAAAGAGTGAACCTGTCCAAGCCATGAACTTTTTCATTAGGATGCTATGGGAGACTGTGTCAAAGGCTTTACTGAAGTCTAGGTAGATCACAATGGGCTCAGGTTGTACCACAGGAGGTTTAGATTGGATGTAAGGAGGAATATCTTCACTGAAAGGGTTGTTAAGTCTTGGAATAGGCTTCCCAGGGCAGTGGTGGAGTCATCACTGTTTAAGAAATGTATAGATGCTCTACCTAGAGACATGGTTTAATGGCATGTTAGTGATAGGTATGGTTGGACTTGATGATCTTAGAGGTGTCTTCCAACCTTAATGATTCTGTGATAGAGTTTTGCTAACATGTATGGAATTTCAGAAGTCCTGGCTCACATTCAAACTTGTTAATCTGAAACAGTGGGGCCTGAACAGTGCCCTAGGAATTTATTGGCCTTCTTGGCCACAAGGGTACATTAGTAGCTCATGGTTAACTTGGTGTCTACCAGGTTTCTCAGGTCCTTATTCTCTTAGCTGCTTTCCAGCAGGTCAAAGCCTAACCTGTACTGGTGCATGGGGTCATTCCTCCCTAGGTGCCATACACTACCCATGTTGAAATTCATTAGTTTTCTGTCCACCCAACTCCACAGCCTGTTGAGGTCTTGCTGACATAAGCCTTGCACAGCCTTCTAGTGTGTCACCCACTCCTGCTAGTTTTGTGTCATCAGCAAACTTGCTGAGAGTACACTCTATCCATTCATCCAGGTCACTGGTGAGGATGTGGAACAAGACTGACCCCTTTGGCACACTGCTCGCTACAGGCCTCCAACTCGGCTCTGTAATCACAAACCTCTAAGCTCTGTCATTCAAGCACTTCTCAGTCCACCTCGGCATCCATTCATCCAGCCCATACTTCCTGAGCTTACCTATGAGGATGTTAAGGGAGACAGTGTCAAAAGCCTTGCTGAAGTCAGGATAGACAACATCCACTGTTCTCCCCTCATGTACCCAGGCAGTCAAACAATAGAAGCTAGTAATATCTTAGAAGGCTATTGGATTGTTCAAGTACGATTTCCCCTTTGTGAATCAATGCTGACTACTCCTGATAATCTTTTCCTCCACATACTTAGAGATGACCTGCAGAATGAACTGTTCCATCAGCTTTACGAGGGATGGAAGTAGGCCTGGCCTGCAGTGTCCTGGGCCCTTCTTGACCTTTTTGAAGGCTGGGGTGACATTGGCTTTCCTCAAGTCCTCGGGCACCTTTCTTGTTCTCCACAACCATTCAAATAAGTTGGAAAGTGGCTTGGTGATAACATCAGCCAGTTCCTTCAGCGCTAGCGGGTGCCTCACATTGAGGTCCATGGATTTGTGTCTAATTTGCCTGTATGATCTCTGACTTAATCCGCCTTGACTAAGGGGAAGTACTCTTTCCTCCAGATTTTCTCTTTTACCTTCAGGATCTAGGATTACTGAGGGCTGGCCTTAGCAGTAAAATATATGGAGGGCTTGATAATTAAAACTAGTTTTGAATATAAGAACTCCTGAGACTAGATAAAATTAAAATCTACTTATAACTCAAGAAAGTAATATGCCCTGAAACAGATAGCTATACTTCCTTTATAATGTATGAAACATATTAAACTATTCATAATGGATTTGCATTTTTAACAAGAAGCTGTGTGAAGCAGCCAAGACAAAATCCAGTATAAAATAGCATGCCTTAAATCTTGTTTCCTTCTATTGCTGAAATGTCTCACTTTTTTTTTTTTTTAGCAATTACACTCCTGTATTTTCTCCAAGAAAAAACTATATAAAACCTCTTTTTTAAATCATTTGGAGCCACTAAACTGGAGATATTGCATTATCCTAGGAAATACATAGAGGTGATTGTGACTTTCATAAACCTACCAGTTGAAGATTTTCTGCAGTCTTCTAGGACTTAAGAAAAAAATCAAATCCACAGGAAAGTGAATTCATACTTTTCCAGGAAATTGTCAAACCAGAATCATAGGGTTTCATAGAAAGGTTTGGCTTGGAAGAGAATTTAAAGATTATCTAGCGCAAATCCACCTGCCATTGGCAGGACACACCTTCTGCTAGACCAGGTTTCTCAAAGACCCATTCAACTTCATCTGGAACACTTCTAGGGAGGTGGCATCCACAACCTCTCTGGGAAACCTGTTCCATTGCCTCACCACCCTCACAGTAAAGACTTTCTTCCTAATCTCTAATCTAGATCTACTAGCTTTCAATTTAGAGCCATTATCCCTTGTTCTAACACTACATTACCTGATAAAGAGTCCCTCACCCTCTTTCCTGTAGGTCCTCTTTAAGTACTGGAAAGACACTACAAGATCGGAGACCTTGTAGAACTCTTTGTAGAACTTTCTCTTCTCCAGGTTGAACAAGCCTAAATCTCTCAGCCTGTCCACATAGGGGAGGTGCTTGAGCCCATTGATCACCTTCATGGCCCTCCTCTAGACCCACTCCAACAGGTGCATATCTTTCTTACATTTGTGACTCCAGAGCTGAATATGGTACTCAGGTAGAGTCTCACCAGAGCAGGGTAGAGGGGGAGAATCACGTCCCTTGACCAACTGGTCACATTTCTTTTCATGCAGTCCAGGATGCAGTTGGCTTTCTTGACTGTGAGTGCACATCACTGAGTTGTATTCTGTTTCCTATCCACTAGTATCTCTAAATATTTTTCCACAGAGCTGATCTTCAGGAAAGAGACGGAGGGGTGGCATTGTATGTAGCTGAGGGACTGCAATGCACCCACCTCGCTATTGATTGTGATAAGTTCAGAGTCTCTGAGTAAGGATCAAAGGACAATCGAATAAAGCTGATG
>VWZO01003024.1:16526-28468 GCA_013396975.1 Bucco capensis | reverse complement strand
TAGTGACCTTCCAGTACCTAAAGGGAACTTCAAGAATGCTGGAGAGGGCCTGTTTGCAAAGGCCTGGAGTGAAAGAACAATGGGAAATGGTTTTAAATTGGAAAAGAGTAGATTTAGACTGGATATTAGGAAAAATTTCCTCAGTTCCTCACCACAAGGGTGGTGGAATACTGGAACAGGTTGCTCAGGGAGGTGGTTAAGTTCCCATCCCTGGAGGTATTCAAGGTGAGGCTCAACAGGGCTGCGATTAACCTGCTCTAGTTGGGGATGTCCCTGCCCACTGCAGAGGGGTTGGACTAGATGAGCTCCAGAGGTCCCTTCCAACTCAAACCATTCTATGGTTCTATGATTCTTAACATTGCAATAGCAGTGGCACATGTGGCTGCCTGCTTACTCTTTGATGCAGAATTCAAGTCTATTAATCTATATTTAATAACTCTATTGGCATTAGCGGTTCACTAAGTGACGGATACTAGCATATTTAATGAAGAAGAGGAACTGTTTTCAGAAGCAGACAGAGGTACTTTCATGATGACCCATAACTCCTTGTTGACACAGACATGAATATGTCACAGTCTGTAAGCTTTAAATTTTAAGACTTCCCTGTTTCTAGAGCTGTGCCCACACAGTGATATGTAGAGATACCTGATATACCTTCAAATGCTTTTGTTAGCAGACTGGACAAGACAGTGTTCAAAGTCTAAGCTCTTAAGTTCATCCTAAATCTTGAGGACAAGTAGTTTACTCTTTGTTTGCTCTTTTCACCTCCTCTGAAGGTATCTCTGTCATTTCTAGGAACCTAGCCTTACTCTGATAGCAATATTTACAACTGAAATCATACATGCAACAGAAACAAATGTTGTATGCGCAGATATTTTGAAAGCATAAATTACCCTTTAGTGTCAACAAAGTTTTCATTATTCAACTGCAAGCTATGTAATTTATTCTTGTCAGACCACATGTGCAGCCCTAAGTATAAAATACAATGTCCTTAATGTGATGAAGGAAGAATTTCCCCTACTCTGGTAGCAGTGATATTGTTGGTGAGCTTTTCAACTACAAGCATTTCACTATTGGTCACACCCCTTGAAAAGAAAAGGAGATTAGTGTTTGTCTTTGCCTTATGAAGAACCCAGTCAGTAACACTGGGTTTGGCACACAGACAAAAATACTTTTTCCTTTCTACAGAACTCTTTTTTTGATATGATGAGCCACTGTGGAATCATCATTGTAACACGTATTCCTTACCATTTTTATAAGTAACAGTTGTTTTGTGCAAAAGGTTAAGCTTGATACTTGTAGACACCTCATTTTTTTAAGATGGGAAAACACATTGAAGATATTACCATGGCCTCTAATCTGCTGACATTCCTAGGCCCCTCTTCTGTATTGCCTTCACACTTCTATTCTTCTTCAATTCAGCTTTTGGAGAAAAAAAAGAAAAACTTTTTCCATACTTTGAAATGAACAAATCTCAACACCTTGCACCTCTTCAGTTTCCACTGCTGCTTTTTTATTTATTATCTTATTAAATATTTATTTATTTGACATATACTATAACACCAGCTAAGCTAAATGTCAGTGGGAACTCCTTCTTCTACTTACTAGATATGCCTTACTGTACTCTTTTCTGATGCCTTTAAGAATAGTCCTTGGCTCAAATGTAAATGGTTGCCCACTGCTTTATTAGTTACCATTCCTTCCAAGAACTATATTGTCAGTTTGATTTACATTTGGAGAAGAGAAAAACTGACCTCTTTTTGTCAAAGACAGTAGTGTAGTTTCCATAGAGAAGTTTTCCAAGTTACCATACTGAGAGACATACATATGTGAGACTCTAAAGGACAGAAAACAGAGTAACATTTACTGCTTTTGTTACCCCATATTTATATACTTTGAGTCTTTGGAGAATGCAAATCTCTATCATAAAATAAAGCAGGGGATACAGCATATGTAATCTAGAAAAGCATTCAGACCCAAAAGCAAAGATTGGGAAAGAAACAATCTATCTTGTTCACATTTTAATTGATCTGGCTGTTCCAATAATTCAACCTGCCAGTTTGATATCACACAGGACACCTTGCAACATCCTAAGACAGAAATGCCTGATCTTTTGCTAGTGTCAAATCCCCTTTTGCTGCTCCCTTCTGCTGCTGTAAGTGACATTTTTGGCAAGTACTTTTCTAGGCAAACTCACCTGCCCTTTCCCCAAAGAACACTAGTGCTTCCTGCTACCACTCAGGGAAAAACATGGTAGGAAAATTTTCTCTCCTTCTGAGTTAAATCAATGCTAAAATGATTATGGCTCTGTTTTAAATCAATGCTAAAATGATTAAGGCTCTGTTTTTACTCTTACACAATGTTGGTTTCCTGCACATCTGGATAGATGTTAAGATACACAATACTCCCAACTCATTCATATCTTGAGGTCCATCTTTGTCTTATTGTCTACATTAAAGTTAGGGATTCGGGCATCTCTAAATTTAAACAAAAGCAGAACCATTATTAGTGTTATCTAAGTCAACTTCACATCTTATCTAATTTTGTCTCAGAGCCTCTTTGGATGAGAGATCTCTATCCAAGTTTCCTAAAGGATTTCACAATGCCAGCTGATGTCAGTAATAATGAACTAGAAAAAGAGCAGTCAATTAACTTTCTCACTACATTACTTTTATTTCTATGAAGGGGCCAGGAGGTTGTGTTCAGCAGGAAAATAGCTACATTCCTTTAGCCCAAGCAAAATCCAGCATCCAGACTACTAACTGTACTGCTTGACTTTTAAATCAATATCCTTGTGTGACTTTAGAGGCATCATATCACTTCACATACGATGCCACCATCTAGCCCTTCCACTACCTTTCATTCAGAATAAAAGTAAAACTATCTATTTCTTGACACCTGACTAGCCCTGAAGATGCACTTCTAATAGAGCTTGCTACATTGGCTTCCTCCTTTGGAGGGAACAGAACTATTCTCAGTTATACAGATTTTATCCCTAGAAACCGAGTGAAAAGTCAACCCACTGAAATATGTGTGTATGTGCATGCAATGTAGCAAAAGAAGTCCAATGTAAACACAGACAGAAATAGCAAGCATCCTTAAAAGGCTAAGGTGAGATTTCCAAAACACACAAGGATTTTTGTTCATATTAATACCTTTTTTATTATTTACAATACGCAATTCCCATCGGTATCTGCAAAACTGATTTCATACATAGTTTCATACTTGCTTCAAAGCAGCTTTAAAGAGAACTACTCAGTCTTTCAGAGGACTAAAACACTGGTGATTGCACTTAATCCATCTATTGTCAAAAGCAAACAAGGGCTTCCAAAACCAACCTGAAATATCCTAGAGAAAGCAGACTGCCTAACAACAATCTTAAAAATCAAGGCTTTGAGAAACAACTTGAGCATGCAGACCATGAGGCACCTCTATCAGGAGTTACTTCTGAAAACTTATTTATATGGACCCTTCATGTATATATGTGTTTGTATATATGCAAACAATGTCACATGTGGTTTCTAGCTGTTATTTTGCAACTGGCACCAAATTAAGAATCCAAACTTCTCACTTCTTAAACATTTTGCTCTGAGAAAGAGATCTCACTCAAAACCAAAAAGCAAGTATTAAATAGAAATACTTACATCTTTCGATACTCCTCAGCTAAATTCTACTGATCAGATACTTAAAGGCTTGTTTGTGAATTCTGTGCCCTTTGGTTAGTAAAATCCTATGTCAGAACAACATCAGTTCTACTTGAATAAGGAATGTGAAGTAGTTCCTACTGCACGAAGACAGCATAAAAATTATCATCACTAAGCACTCAAGAGATGCATCTTAAATCTACAGTCAGCTCCACAGAATGCTTGTCCTGTTTAACATTATTTCCTCATACAAACCTCCATGGTTTCCATAAGATGAGCATTTTAAATATACAGCAGACTTATGCATGGAATAGTTGATAACTGGCTTCTGTTAGGACCTTTACTTTCTCTTGTGATCTATCACTTAGGAAACAAAAGATCCCAGTTATCAGATATTAAGTATTCTATTTCCTTCTCTTGGAATGGTTGTATTCATTGACATGGTTGAGGGACAAAGATTGGGTCACCTTCATATTTTTATCTCTTGCATTCCCCTTCATGAGTAAAAATGCCAAGTTTCAGTTTGTCCTACTATTTGCCATATTTGTGTACATTATATTCCTATTGACAGGTAGAGCATGAAATCCAGCATGGCAAGGTTGTCTCTTCAAAAGAATTCACATGCTTCAAAGGTTTGAGTCCAAACTGTGACAGTTAGTATGAATAAATAAAAGTATGGTGGTAACCAGTCCAGTGGAACACTTGCCCAGAAATTAGATTATCTCTGGCTCTGTGTTACCTTCACAAGATTTTTAGGGGAATGCTACAATATTTGCAAGTCTTTACTATTAAAAAAAAAAATGCTTTTGCCCCTGAGATGGATTTTAAAAGTTACTTGAATTCAATTACTTTTGTAATGAGGGTGCACAGTATGAGTAAACTTACTGCAATAAAAAACTGTAGCTAACAAATGTTGTCATATCTCTCTAGCTGTATCGTGTCTCTCAATTTCCTAAGCTCAATTTAAAATATGAACAAACAAAAAAAAAAGACAGTCTGTGATTTCTGTTACTTACAGTAAAGGATTGTGGGTGGCCAGGACAGTTTATATGTTCTACTGTGTTCTTTTTTTTTATACAGCATTTCTATCTAACCTTCATATTGTTTTCAGATGAGAAGCAAGGAAGTCTTGCTAAAAAATTAGTACTGAAAAAGCGCTCTAGTCCCTAAAAATTATGGTCACTAAACCTCCACTTGTCTTTTTAGACCCCCCTGCAAATAACCTCATCATTTCTTTGTGCCTCGAATGAGTGAAAAAGTCACTATACTACAGAAGCACTGCTTGTGAAGCTGTCATAGCCTAGCTTGTGAAGTCATCTCTGTCTGATTTTCAAGAAGCATTACAAAAGTCTTAGAACCAGCTTCAAAAGTGCAGTTACTACCCTGTGCAGCTTTCTGACAATTCCTGCTCTGGCTCTATTTTTACATTAAAGAAACTCAGTATAAAAAAAGTGCTGTGGTTGGGGGAAAAAAAATCTAAACCACTGACACTTAGGTAGTTACATTTATCAGCTTTTCAAGGCTTTGATCACCTGCCACCTGCCTGACTGTGATATACAGTTAAACACTCCCAGCCAAAAGCAGTTCCTGGGAAGATATTATCACTGTAAGAGTAGCAAGGGAGATTGATCATAATGCAGTATATTGAACTGTACCTCTGGGACTTCAGATTTTTTTTTCTCAGCACACAGACAACTGTAAAAATCTGACCTCATTGCTTTTAATTACTTTTAGGCAACTTAGAATTTATTTATTTTTTTTATCTAGGATTTCAAATATTTGGATATGCAGTTAGAGAAAAAGAACTACTAATAAATACTCGAGAAAGCATTAGGGGGGAAATCTATTACTACAAACAACTGAATATCTATAAAGATACAAAGCTACTAAAACTTGATGGAAAATTAACACCAGACTTAATTTTCAGAGTAGCAAGGACTCAAACACAGATAAAAGGGTAAAAAGCATGCTGGTGTCAATGGAAAGATTGATCAACCTCTAATTTCCATGAGACTAGGTGATGTGTTTGGGTTCAGCGGATGGATACAGAAATAAATTACTGAAATGTCAGCTAAAGCATGAATTGGGATCTTATCAGCTATTCTGCAATATTTGCCCCAATGGAAAGTATTTGCTCCCTAGAGCAAATGTAAAATAACTTGCCTGTGCCCCAACAATGGGTAATTTACTTACATTCACTTCAGGGATCTACAAAAGGCACATAGACACTTGCCATGATATAAAAGATCTTCTGCAAATTCACACCTAGTCTATCATATAATAACCTATTTAAATAGCCACACCCTTCCTTTCCAACATATCAAGAATAGTGTATCAAGAATAGTGTGACCAGCAGGACTAGGGATGTGATTCTCCCCCTGTACTCTGCACTGGTGAGGCCTCACCTTGAGTACTGTGTCCAGTTCTGGGCCCCTCACTTCAGGAAGGATGTTGAGGTGCTGGAGAGGGTCCAGAGGAGAGCAACGAGACTGGTGAAGGGGCTGGAGGGGAAGCCATATGAGGAAAGGCTGAGGCAACTGGGACTATTCAGCCTGAAGAAGAGGAGACTCAGAGGTGACCTTATCGCCCTCTACAACTACCTGAAGGGAAGTTGTAGTCAGGTAGGGGTTGGGCTCTTCTCCATGGCAGCTAGTGACAGGACAAGAGGCCATGGCTTGAAGCTGCAGCAGGGGAGGGTTAGACTGGACATTAGGAAGCACTTCCTCACGCAGAGGGTGATTGGGCTCTGGAATAGGCTGCCCAGGGAGGTGGTGGAGTCACCGTCCCTGGAGGTGTTTAAGAGAAGATTGGATGTGGCACTGAGTGGCATGGTTTAGATGTTGTGGTGTATTGGGTCATAGGCTGGACTTGATGATCCTGGGGGTCTT
The DNA here is from genome assembly GCA_013396975.1 of Bucco capensis. Lineage (NCBI taxonomy): Eukaryota > Metazoa > Chordata > Aves > Piciformes > Bucconidae > Bucco > Bucco capensis. The sequence goes on along the minus strand of VWZO01003024.1, from coordinate 21,936 downwards.
TTCCAGCCTTGGTGATTCTGTGATTCTGTGATATTGTTTGTCCTCACTATCACAAGCAAAGCAGAGAATTCTAACAAAATGTTGATAGCTGCCATGGACTTATGACTTGACCAAGCTAGACTACAGAAGCACCTCCCTTGCCTTCTTATGGGCTGTTTTGCATGGTGTCCTGCCATGGATTCAGTTGTAGCAGGGCAAATACCCTCCAGAACTTCCTTTAGTAGTTAGTGTTAGTTATTTTTGTTCTGAGGGAGATTGTGTGACACAGATATGAATCCCAATGGAAGTCCTTCCCTGGATACTCAGCAGATTACTATGCTACTTCAATTTATCAAATAGTTTTAATTGAGAGAGAAAAGGGAAGTTCATCTACATTCTCAAAACCAACAGGGAAAAATTCATTCACTCTTGAATTCCAGTATTAATATCCCTGAGGTATCAGTACCTGCACTTATCAGTATAGGGTTGAATCAAGACCTGCAAATGTTCAGTACCATTCCTGTGCAGACACTGATATTCCTGCAGTTATTTCCCTGGAGTATGAGATGAGAAAAGAAATAAGGAAATGGAACCACTCTTACAGAGAACCACAGACCCCTAGGCATAATGTCAAAAGAGCCAGCACTATGGCAAATTCTCATGTCACACTTTTTGAAGATTGCATTTCAATATTTCTGCCTATGATTTATATACATACAATCCCACCAAACTATTGGATTACTAAAAATCAATTTACTATGGGATTACTTAAATACCATACTATGTATCCAGTGACTAACTGCCCATAGTGTGTGTGATGTTCTGACTGGAGTGAACTCAGCTCAAAAGGCACCTGCACAAAGCTTTTCAAAGCAATTGCAATAAATTTTACTGGATGTGGGAAAACTTATAAAAATTAAATAATGTCTTGCTTTACAAGCATTTCATTCAATGTGACTAAACACACGGACAGCATTGAGGATGATATTTAACGTTTTCCATGTGCAGATTTAATACCACATAAAAATTGGAGTCCCCTATTGCTAATTTTCCACCATGTGGTAACTATTTAGTTGTTTTTTAAACATTACTGAATTACAGAGCTGAACTTACAGAGCACAGCAACTACCAGTGGGCATTGGGAGTATGTATGTCCCTCTGGCTTAGCACAGAGTCAAACACATTGGCATTAAATCATGACAGTATTCCTATGGCAGTACTGGTTAGGGTAACACAGGAATAAACATGCTAGTTCGCAAAATCACACACTTATGTACTTCTAAAAGTAGAGAATATTAATGTCAGATTTGATTGATGTGACTCCATCGGATTCCTGTCCTTTTTAGTACACCTGTGACAATAACATACTGTACAGAGGTATATATGTTGCTGGTGGAAAGCCTGGTTAGCATGCATAGCTCAATTAAGCCAAGTTAGACTAATTTATACAGCTGTGCAGGTCCAGATTGAAACTGAGAAGTGTCCATGAAGGTTGAAGTTAGAGGCATTCACAACATGGAAATTATGGAAAAAGCATGTTTTTCAGCTTCTCTCACAGGTTAGTTTGTAACCTCAATCATTTTTTTGGAGAGACAAGCACTTTTACAGACTCACTGCAAAATACCACAGGAGAAAGAGAAACAAACACCACAAACACTTCATTCTTTCCATATCCATGATGAAGATCATTCATTTCTAGTGAGTCAGTGCAACAGATCTTTTTTGTCCTTAAAAGTACGACATCATTTAATAGTAAAGATTTTCTTTTTGTCTACATTATATGCTAACCTACATCTCTGCTGTCAGGCACAGTCTGAAAATCACTTGTGTTCTCCTTTGGCCCCTGGTGCCATAACTGNCGCCATACATCTCTGCTGTGGTATTTGAATCTATTCCTTAAAATCAGGAAAATATCTGCTAGATCTTACACACCCCAAAATCATGTACACATATACTGCACTACTACAAGCTTTAGAGCATTAGCAACTCTCCTAAAGCATCCAAATCCATATTTCCTAAACTATTTTTCTTTACTTACCACATCCTTGGTAGTATTTGTAGTAACATTCGTAACAACACAACAGATCAGTATTGGTAAGAATGGAACAAAGATTCCAATTCCTACGAATGTGAGCATGAAGATTTCAGGTAGTCAGTGGTAATTAATGCAGCTTTATGCCAGGTTTAATTAATTGTCTGCTAGGAGTTGTCTCTCAGTATTGAGTGGAGCAAAGATTTCTCTCCCAGTCTTTATTATCCAGTTTTTGAAAGCGTGTACATAGTAAAAGACTGAATACTAGTTAAGAATACATCCCAGTCATCTGCCATTGTAGGAAAAGGTAGTAAAAGGTGCACAGTACAAGCTTACTACCTTATACACTGCCAGTTCCAACTGCCAAAACCCTCACTTTCATTATTATTAAATGGTAAAATGCAGAGCAATGTATGGAAGTAGACTCTTGTCCGAAAAATGAGATGAAAGATGGTGGAACTGCAAAGAAGGAAAGAAGATAAAAGGTATGAGGGATACCCATAGTGGGGGAGTGGAAGGAGGGGGGAGGGATAAAGAAAAAAAAGAGATCACAGTATCACAGTATCCCAGTATGTCAGGGGTTGGAAGGGCCCTAGAAAGATCATCTAGTGCAACCCCCCTGCCAGAGCAGGAGCACCTAGACCAGCTCACACAGCAATGTGTCCAGGCAGCTCTGCAATGGCTCCAGACAAGGAGACTCCACAGGCTCCTGGGCAGCCTGGGCCAGTGCTCTGGCACCTGCACTGGAAAGAAGTTCCTCCTCATGTTAATACTAAACCTCCTGTGGTCCAACTTGCTCCCATTCCCTCTTGTCCTACCATTGGATGCCATTGAGCAGAGCCTGGCTCTCTCCTCCTGACACTCACCCTTAACATATTTCTAAGCATTCCTGAGGTCTCCTCTCAGTCTCCTCATGTCCAGGCTGAAGAGACCCAGCTCTCTCAGCCTGTCTTCATAGGGCAGCTAGTCCAACCCCCCTGCAATGAGCAAGAACTTCTTTCACTAGATCAGGTTGCTCCCAGCCTCATGCAACTTGACCTTGAATATTTCCAGAGCATCTTTCACCCTTCTCAGCAACCCGTTCCAGTGTTTCACCATCCTCATGGTAAAAAACTTCTTCCTTATATCTAGTCTAAATCTAGCCTCTTTTAGCTTAAAGCCGTTGTGCAACAAGCCCTACTAACATGTCTATCCCCATCTTTCTCATAGGCCCTGTTTAATTATGGAAAGGTTGCAATAAGATCTCTCTGAAGTCATCATTGAAGAAGTATCCACCCTTATGATTACCATAAAAAAAATCTGTTCAAGACATTATATAAAGTATTGAATTCACTTCCATGCATCTATTCAGTGAGGTCTGCATTCTGACGAGTTTTATGATAGAAAAATCACCTCTTTTGCCCCAGGATGCAAAAGGGCTCAGCTTCAGAATACACATTAATTCACAGAATATCCTTTGACCTCAGCTTGTGCTGAGACCCTTGATTCACATCCCTGTCCTTCCATCAGTAACTCCCTGTGCATATTTTGCTGGAGAGTATTATGTATATTAACAGCCTTTTTATATGATTTTCCACACGCTTTTAGCTTCTGTTTTTAAATGTTACTGTATTTTACTTACCATGCCATTTTTGCTTACAGAAGAAGTCTTGTGACTATTAAAATGCATATAAACTATTGGAAGATTCAGGTAGCATCAATCTGGTTTTCTGTGCTTGATAACAGTACTTTCCCTGGCTAACAATTTTTTGGCATGAGGCAAATACAAGACCACAGCATTTTTAGACCATAGCATTATTAATTAGATATTACAACAACAACTATGTTGACAATCAGCAGCACTTACTCTTATTTTGTGAATAATGCCAAGCTCCCAGGAGCTCATTAACAATCCTCAGCTAGACAATCATTCAAGCATCATGTCTGATGAACAGGATATGGGTCAGTGAATTAGCAAGTAGTCTGTCACTATGACTTCACAATTACAACATGCCATGTCAGGCCAAGTTCAAAACAAATGTACACAGAATCCCCAATTGCCTCTTGTTCTAAAAGCAAGTTCTTTTGTCTGGTTTTTTTTTCCCACTATGGACATTAGATCCTCAGCTCTACTCCATCAGCCTCTAGTGTTTCAAAGTTTTGCAAAATATAGGAAAGAGGACTACATGATATATTTATTAACAAATAACTTGTTTCTGTAGAGAGAAGTTTATTTTTCAACACATACTTCAGATTGTTTATAACAGGTCTTATCTGGCTGTAAAGATCTTGAACTCTTACAGAAGGACAGACCTTCTGAATATTACCTGCATTATAATACAAAAGCAGTTCATTAGTACACAAAGAATTACATCTCTGTACAAAGTTAATTCTATTCTCTTTCTGCTGTTAGTACAATAATCTTTCCCAGGACTTCAAAGCTCCTCCTAGCATCCTGTGGAGAACAAAGGGAACTGAGTGTTTCTACATCATTCTACTATTGTGTTTGGAAATTTAAAGGACATTGTTGTAGAAAGCTACCTAATAAATCCATCATTTGTTATATTATGTTCTATATATGCACAGAATCTATCTTTCATTATGTAGAGGCCAGAAGTACAGATCTGTGTGTGCCCATCACTGCAGAAGAGAAAAAAGAAGCACAAGGAAGTAATCTCTTCCATGTAAAAGAGCATTGGCACCCACCTTAAAGAAAAAAAAAACCCATCTCAGAGACAACTTACAATGCAGACATAACACCTAACTCAGAGAAACAAACATCTTCCCTGAAACTTTCTGCGTGGATCTTATTATTTTCTGCAATGTTTGCTGGTTCAATTAATATTGTGAAGTTATTTTCATCATAACTGAGAAGGCAGATGTATTAACTCATTTCAAATTGCAGTCTAAAAGACTGCATTGATCTCAATGGGTTTAGAGATTCTGAGCTTCGAGATCAGACATAAGTTCTTATTGCAACTGCAATTAGACTGTAAGAAAGTGAAGAAACACTAGTGAAGCCAAATTACCTCTGCATGAGAAAAGCTTTTTTCTGTCTTCCTGAGCACATTACAACACAAAGCATCAGTATTTATTCATGGGAGAAGGAGAAGCACGAAGCAGGAGCACCTGCAGTCGGGTACAGTGCAGACAACAGTTGCTAGGCAAACTACAAAAGAACCCTACTGATGCAGTGGGAGTAGACAGACAGCCCTTTGATAGTCTCACCATCTAGCAGGAAGCCAAAACACCCAACCACACTGTGCAACATGCTAGCTGCAACCAAACTCAAGACTGTGCAAAGCCAGTGCAAAGGTGAAAAGATAGAATCATAGAATCATAGAACAGTTACAGCTGGAAGAGACCTTCAAGATCATCAAGTCCAGCCTTTTTCCTAGCCCTATCACCCCACTAAATGAT
>VWZO01003024.1:1173-16286 GCA_013396975.1 Bucco capensis | reverse complement strand
CCCTCAAGCAGATCCACACTGCCACCCAGCTTGGTGTCATCTGCAAACTTACTAAGGGTGCACTCTACCCCCTGGTCCAGGTCATTAATGAAGATGTTAAACAGGAGTGGCCCCAGGACTGAGCCCTGTGGGACCCCACTCGTGACTGGCTGCCAACTGGATTTCACTCCATTGATAGTGCAGTAGCTTCAGAGTGACACTATATTACTTATGCTGAGCTGTTATTTTCTTTACCAAACATCTGTTTGTCATCTCTGCTTGTGCTTATGAATCTCTGCTGGTATAGTGTTGATATGGGAGCACTCAGAGTGAAATTAGATACTGAGCTCCTGAACATCCTTCTTAAATAATTTCCTAGCACTACTGGATGAGCTGCCTACAATACACATCTAATGTCAAAAGCAGCTACTGCTTTCTGGTTTATGTTGCTCTGATCCTTGTCAGGGAAGAGAGCAAGCAGGTACTTTGAGATGCTGGTAACTACTTTAAGATACTTGCTGGTGAAGTAAGATTAACCACAGCTATCAAAAGTACAATGAAAAGAAGCTTGTACATGCAAGCATGCACATCAATACACAGAATGGAAGATCAACATAAATGTGAAACTTTCTTCACTAACTCTATTCCAGTCTTAGAATCTATTTTGGCCGTTGTACTTTATCCATACAGATGATTTCATAAATAATTTTTCCTCAATGCCCAACAGATTGGTATTGCTGTAGAAAAAGTGCAGGGTTCAGGATCATCTCTGCACATTAGTTACTAAATTTATTACCAACAATTGCACTCAGCCCATTTTTATCAGCTCCCATCCAAACCTAAGCCCTAATCTTCAAAAGAAATAAAACCATTCCGTTCTATTTCTTCTCCCAGACCTATCTGTGGTTCAAGACAAAGAGAAGGGGAAGGGGAAGGGGAAGGGGAAGGGGAAGACAAGTCTTTCCCCTCCAAAACTATCTTTTGCCAAAGGAAAACAAGAAGACATTATAACTGTAGGAACACTTGGTCTTGTCAACAATTGGTCTTGTCTGATAACAGCTTTGGACTTGTTTAAAGTACCAGAGATGAAAAATCTAGATGTTTGCATTGTTGTGAGGAGAAAAAGGAAGTAAAGAGATGTGTTTAAGTGTCCCTGACATATAAAACTAAACTCTGCAGTTTAAAGACAGATTGCTTTGATTCCTAGTGGCATTACCCTGCCACTTTTAAAGATCAAAGAGCCTTGTGAATCTGTGTGACTGTTGACATATTCAGCACATAGGAAAACTGACTATACAGCAAAAATAAAGATGGGTACTGAATTGTTGTATGTAACCAGAATACTGCCTCTGTCCCTGTTTAGATGGACTGAAAACTTAGAACAGGGAAGTGAACAATAAAAACCTGAGCTTTCTCATAATTCATATCTGATGTTTTTCTCCCTACATGCTGCTGCTTTGTTGGTCCTCTGTTTCTCAGCCTCTTGTGTGTTGTCAATCCTTATGCAGGCATAAAGTAGTGGGAAACAGGTGAGAAGAGTAACAAGACATAGGACAAAATATAAGTCATTCAGGTAGGAGCTGAGAAATAAAGGGTAAGAATTACTTTGAAAACTAGGCATACTACAGGAAAATAGAAGTTTTTAGAGTTTTTCTTCTGTGTTATCCCATAAGCCTCTATTAAAGTAGATCCTGTGTTACATTTTTATCTACTAAATCATTGCACTTTTACCATCAGATTTCTCTACTCATAACATACATTGCTCAGTTTTATATATATATATGTATACGACTGTTTTCTATACATGTAGATGTTGATAAATGCTATGCTACAAGTACAAATATCCCTGTAGTAGTGCAATTTTTTAACAACCATTGTAATAGAAAAATAATAATTGCACTGATTGCTTCACCTCCTCTCCACACACTAGCTTATGCCCATTGAAACTATAGCTATGTTTCATTTGTTCACAGAATACAAACAGCTCTAAGGGCTCCACTTGGAAGCAGCAGTCACTCTAGCTTCCCTGACAGTTGCCACTTCTGTAAAAACACCCAGCAGAAGCACTGGATATCCAGTCATTATCTCCCTTTATATTCATAGAGGATATATCTTCATATATTAAGAAGGAACATCTTCATATGTTGGGAAACATTCATTTACTGAGTTTAGTCAAACCCTGGAATAGGTTTGCTGGAGAGATGGTCAATGCCCCAAGCCTGTCAGCTTTTAAGACATATTTGGACAATCCTCCTATTAATATGCTTTAACTTTTGATCAGCCCTAAATTTGTCAGGCAATTGGACTAGATGATTATAGTAGGTCCATTGCAACTGAGCTGTTCTATTCTATTCATATTTCAAAGCAGTTCTCATCCTGCTTTTTCCCCTTTTCCAGCTTTCCCACTAAGTCACCTCTAAGTCAAGCACAGTTTGTAAAGGAGTTACTCTAGGTAAAGAAAAGGACCCATTTAATTAATTAAATAACTAAATTAAACTGTGTCTCCCTCCATGCTTCTCATGTGTGAGCTTAAACCAGTAAAGAGTTTGTATCAAACCATTCCCTGCATATATTTAGGGAATGTAGATGTATGCACACACTTACATGCATATTGCTGTACTATACATCTAAAAGCAGTGTGTCAAGCTAAATGAGAGAACTTGTCTTTTGTTTGCTTCCTGAGTCAAGTAGCAAATTATACCTAAGAAAAAAAATAACAGGGTGTTGAAGTAGGATGCTGCGACAATGAATGAATCAGAAGTAATCACTGCTTTAGCTCCATTTCTCAAGTGCTGCCTTTTAAATGATCTTTGACAGACTGGGATAGGCTAAATAGCCTTTCTCTGATCACCGGGGATCAGTTTATTTTCAACAGAGCTTAAGTAGGAGAAATTATTGCATGTACCAAAGGAGGCATGAAGTACTGGGGCTAGAGGGGAGAAAGCCCTCACAGAGCTAGATGTTATGAGGCTCTAATCCATACCATTACTATTTCTATGCATACTGTTCATTCTCTAATTACCACAGTGTAAACTGGTGTGCAAATTGGTGGGCAACAGCAGCTACACAGTATCTGTTCCATATTCATGCATTTGTATCCCAAGTTCCATGCTATATAGCTGACCTCCTAGTGGCAAAATAAGGTTGCAAGCTTAAAGGTACAATCTTAACAGCCTATGTGTCTAAGCTTACAAAGTACCGTCTTTCTTCTTGTTTGTTTTCAGAGACACTCAGCTGTGGAAGCACAGACTCCTCAACCTTCCTATGACCTATTGCATCATCCATGCAGCTTCCTCAAAAGGCTTAATTATGTACCCTTGGGAGATTTAAACATCAATTAACTCAAATTGTTCTACAAAAGTAAACAGTGAACAAAATCCTGTTTCTATTGCTCAAACAGATTAGAATACTTGTTACTGAATGAGTGGTGAGAGTGTATTTTCCAGGCCCTTTTGTTCCTGATTCACATCAGTCACATCCAAAGATGAGTTGATACAACCCCCAGTAGCAGAATTGTAGCTTGGTGATCAAGATGCAGCAGTTCATGTATTAAACTCTGAAAAACCTTTTATCAGTTCTTGTCTGTTGTCCCATAATTGATCATCAAACATAGCAAGCAGGATTTTTCCCACAGTGTGCTCCATATTGAAAGCAAACAGCTGGGATTGCCAGCATAAGCAAATGTTGGCAATGTTTCACTCTAACAGGGATGCTGTGTTACATATGCTGTGGGACTGTCCAAATCCCTGGCAGAAAACAAAGTGCCAGTGTTTAAGTAACCAAAGATTCAGAAATTCCACATTTGTTTATTTTAGAAGCTCTAATTTTACTCCCAAGGATAGCTACAACACTAGAAGAACGTTGTTCTGAGGATGTTTCATTGCCAAAAGAAAAATCCTTATCAAACAGAAATCAACAAGAGACAATTTGTCAAATTTGCTGCAAGAATTAGCTCTGAACTGAAATATTTAGTCTTTAAAGGAAATCTCCTACCATCTAGAGTCCTAGATCACTTTTATTAAAGACTGAACCTTCCTCACTTTATCATCTAAGCATCTGCTGGTAACAGCTGTAAATCAGGAAATCAGAAGAGAAGCTGAATCTATATCATTTTTACTGTGGTTTGCATGTCTCCATTTGTTTAAATTGCCTCCTATAACAGATTTCCTGAAATTGGTCCAGAATGCTGAAGTGTAGCATATTTATGTATATTAGACAAAGTGGGCTGCAACTAGATTAAAGTTATTAATAAAACTCAAAAAAAATAAACCCTCTTCCTTTATATTTATATTTCACAAGCTCACAAAAACATCTACCCTCTTGTACACTCTAAAACAGAAGTTAAGATTGTATGTATGTATGGCTAGGCTTCGTGAACGAAGCTCCAGGGAGGGCTCCATCCACGCTCCTCCTCAGCGCCTTTTCCAAGCGCGCTGATAAAAAGAGGATAGCAGATAGCACCCTCGAGCCTGAGCAAGGGATTTTTTTTAGGTGAGACACAGCATGCGCAGAGCTGGACCCACCCTTTAGTCCTAAGCTTCATCTGCCAGACCCTAGCAAGCTTGGACACTGGCAGCAAAGTCCTTAGGACAAAGGCTTTATTAGAGTTTCCTTCTCTTAGATGGAAGGCCTTACAGGGCTAAACGAGCTCCATCTGCCCGGGTTTGGAATCAGAGTTGTCCTTCTCCTAGGATGACTGCCAGAAGGCTAATGAGCTCATCCTACCCATCCAAGGATTCTAGGAACATGGGTATCACTCCCCACACTTTCCCGTGGGCAATGAGTTTAATGCTCCCTCTGCTGTGGGCACAGTTATGGCACCAGGGGCCACAGGAGACCACAGGTGATTTTCAGACTGTGCCTGATGTTTTCAAGTCGTCGTCATGGCTAGGCTTCGCGAACGAAGCTCCAGGGAGGGCTCCATCCACGCTCCTCCTCAGCGCCTTTTCCAAGCGCGCTGATAAAAAGAGGATAGCAGATAGCACCCTCGAGCCTGCACTATGGATTTTTTTTAGGTGAGACACAGCATGCGCAGAGCTGGACCCACCCTTTAGTCCTAAGGTTCATCTGCCAGGGCCTAGCAAGCTTGGACGCTGGCAGCCAAGTCCTTAGGACGGAGGTTTAACCTCTTAGCTGGAAGGCCTTACAGGGCTAAACGAGCTCCATCTGCCCGGGTTTGGAATCAGAGTTGTCCTTCTCCTAGGATGACTGCCAGAAGGCTAATGAGCTCATCCTACCCATCCAAGGATTCTAGGAACATGGGTATCACTCCCCACACTTTCCCGTGGGCAATGAGTTTAATGCTCCCTCTGCTGTGGGCACAGTTATGGCACCAGGGGCCACAGGAGAACACAAGGGATTTTCAGACTGTGCCTGAGTTAAGATTGAACCAGCAGACAAAAGCCACCAAAATTGAAAAAGACATAAAAAGCTAAAGTAAATCATGGAATTCTAAAGTAATATCCACTAAATTTCATTTACAGTGCTTCTCAATGTAGCTCATTCATCCTTGATACTGTCTAACTGCACAGTAAGCATTTCAAAAAAACTTTTTTGTCCTTGTTGCTAAAGCACTTTGAACAGTGTTGGCTTTCAACTATTAATAACAATAATCTGTAACTAATGTTTACCTAAATGCAAGTCCCCAAAAGATTGACTTGGAAATGGATGGTCTATTTACTTAACTTCTGATGAGTACAAACATTCAATCTTTAATATTGATTTATTTCTAAAAACTCATTATTCCCCATTTAATTTTCTGACAGAAGTTACCCATAGGTTAATAGAAAAGTAAAGCTGCAGTAGTCAGCTGCAGAAAACTGAGTTGCAGGGTTTTTTACTGTAAATGCAATTTCAAAAACAAGTCTTTTGCACAAGCTCCCTTTCCATTGTTTTCTAAACTTTTCTTTTTCTGACTTGAAAAATCTACATTCCAGCATTATTCATTTGTCTCAACTTATATTTGAGACTTAGTGTCCACTGAGGAAAAAATTGTAATACATGCAAATAATGCACCTTGTCTAGTCCAGGACTCGTGCTCACGAATCATCATGTGACAGTAGGTACAGCTGCGAGGTATTTCTGTATTTCTAGTTCATTTTGTATTAGACCAAGGCACCAGATATTCACAAATTATACACTGGTTTTGTACTTCCCAGCTGCAGCAACTTGATTTTCCAAATTCTATCATTTCTGTATTTTCTAGCAATATTTCTTTCCAACTGTAATCTACTGGTCAATCTGTTCGTAACAACAGTCCCTCTAATTGTTCTTGTGTCTCTTTCTCTATAAAGTGTATAGCATCCTATTTGTCATAAAAAACTCTCAGTTGTTATATCCAATCCAAACTCTCATTAATTTATCTTTTACCCCCAAAACTGAAGGAATATCTGTTCTGAAATTACAGGCTTTGTCCAAGCTTTCCCATCTCTCACTGCAATCCAGAGCCAAACTTCACCACTAGGTACATCAGCCTGGTAACGACTACTGCAGAAGTATTTGCTTAAAGGGTACACGTATGTATGTCAGAAGTTATCCTGTCTGAGACCACCTGTAACATCTAATGGCATTAGCATCATCAGTATCATTTTAATTTTCCTTGTATGGTAGAAATTTATGCATGCATGAGTGGGCACATATAGCCACATATAACTCAGATTTAAAATGATAGAAAAACTATTCCAAACTGTGAAACTTCCTTGTTAATCTTGTTATATTTTGTATTATTTCTATGACACATTTCACAACTCCACTTCTTGCACATTTTAGCTGCAACAGTGATGTACATTCCACAGTCATCAGTGTAGAGTCAATGTCTAGTCTGTTCCCAGATGCGCTAAGGTTTTTGTACTGAAATCAGGGTTCCAAGACCAGTATTCTTCAGGTATTTCTAATTATATGCAATCATTTTTTCAATATGTCTTTAAAAGTATGAGACAACTGTATGTAACAATTAATACTTAACATATCTTTCAAAATGAGCTGTTGTCACTGTGTTAAAATGCACTGCTTTCTCGTATTTTGCAGTTATTTCAACTGGCTGTTAAGTTTCCCCTAACAGAATCTTCACTTGCAGTAAATGTCTAAGCTGTGCCTCCGGGTAGCCTCAAAATATGCAATTTTATTTTCAACATATAAATGCAGCAATAACGGGTCAAGTTGATGACAAACTATGGATAAAGCTTCTGTTAAACTGGGTTCCTAAAAGAGTGATATCAGAAAGGAAANAAAGGAAATTCAGTGCAGCAGTATTTGGCACTGCATACTCCACACAAAACTCTGAACCAAGGGAGCACCTATCTTCTCTTAACTGGGAGTTATGCAAATAAACTTGTTCAGTGTTTGTTTGCTAGGTTGCTTATACAACACAAGAAGAATGTTAGATGCCTCAGAATACAATGCTAAATGAACAGCCTGTAAGTTATTTCAAACTAATAAATTCTGATAAAAGAGGGTGTATATGTACATTTTTTTTTCCTTCCCAGGAATCTTCTGGAGTGCTACAGAAACCCTTTCCTCTCTAGAGATCTATAGTTTTAGACAAAATACACGGCAAGTTCTCTACCTTTGAAAAGGCATTACCCAGCTATCAGAGGGCTGTGGTCCCCTGATATGGTCAGCAGTAGTCTCAACACATGGAATTAACTTGGGATCAGTCTCCAGAAAATATAAATTAAAAAAAAAAACAACAACAAAAACAACCACAAAAAACACACACCGCAATAATATTCATTTTACTTCCTGGGACTAGAAGTTTCACTTAAAATTAAAGCTCAGATGGTAATGGCTTCTAAACCAGGAAATTTAGGAAAAATACTAGACATGGTAAGAATTAGAAATGCTGTCTCAGTCTCAAAAAGCCTTTCTACCTCACCTCATCTCTCTGAGCACATGGGTGGCCTATGGCTGCCTGAAGAGATCAAGGGCTGACCTGGAGTGTGTGCTGACATGACCAACCTTTTAGGGACTGAAGATAAAAGTGTAATAGTAGGAATTGATGACAGAACTTGCTCTAATCACTTCCACCTACATTGATAAAAGAGCAAAAGAAATACCTCTGTCTCAACCATTCAATTTAAGGAAAACTGGTTTGTTAGGGGAAGAAAAAAAATCTTAAAAAATGATGCTTTAAAATATCTGTTAAAAGCCTTTTAATAGATCTATGTATGTCTTCAGTTCTTTCACCTGAAGGTCAGAGAAAGAAGTAACCAGTGATTTTTGTTGGTTTGGTATGCAAGCACAAGAAGAAAGTGAAAGATAAAAATGATACTTGAACTCTATAGTTCAGGTTCACAAATCATTCTGAAAAATAAACTGTTGCCCAAACACTTCAGTTTATTTCTAAGACTGAAATATCAGATGTGTCACAAGACAGCAGAGAGCTTCAGGAGCTTTTGAGGGTCTATAGCAGACTCCCAGCACAAGATCTCCCTTATTTACCTTATCCAAATGACAGTGTGAATCCTCACTATTTGCCTGTATTAGTTTTAAGTGCCTTCTAAAACCAACTGTCTTAAAAATACAAGGACAATATGCAATATGTATGAGAAAGTACATATTACATACTGTGTTTGAATGCATACTTCCAGTTGTCTCAGCTGTTTCCCATCTACAAAACAAGATACCAGGAGGGGAATGGAACTTCATTTGCAAAGTAATAGCTTTTAAATGAAGAGAACTCAAGTTCTTCATTGTATTACTACTGCTAGATGTTAAAGTGCTACACATTCTAATAGCACCAGAGAACATCCCAGACTTGAAAGGACTACAAATTGTGAAGCAATTCTTGAGAGAGTTGCATAAAATAGCTCATCACAACTACTCGTGTGTACAAACAAACAAATCACCTATAATTTTTGCCAGAAAAGAACGGAGACTGATTAATGCCAAAAATCATTTGTATAAATAAGGACTGGGGTAAGTATTTAATTTCCTGACTTTTCTTACAAAATTACAGTAATTCACAGTATTGCTTTTATAACACCTTTTTCTAGCATTACTTTAATATGGCATGCTTTCTTTTATGTTAATGAGACTACCTCAATTTATGCCACATTCTTTTCTACCATAACATTCCCAACTGCAGACATTGTAGCTTTATAGCCAGTATGGAAATTAGGAATGGGTGGCAAAGTTTAACACAGAGGACTATATTAACAGCTTAATTATTTTAATTCTTGTTTTTCACATTGATAGTATCACCATGTCATAGGGTGACTAAAATTGAAGAGAAGGGGACATCAGGGGGAAGGTCCTTTCACATCTGTACGTCATTTTCCCTTTGAGGAGATTAAGTTTGATTAACAGACAAGGGACAGAGACATTTCCCTTTAAGAGGGAGGAAGGAAATGATTGGCTAGTGTTCTTTCCCCCCCCTCCCCCCCTTTCTTTGCCCGCAAGAAGAAAACGGAACTGATAAAAACCGAAAAGTTGGAACTGTGCCCCGAGGGATCAAAGGCTGTGACCTGAAGGATTTTGTAGAAGTAAATGATTTATGTCTGCCATTTTGGCCCTCTGATGCAGATAAATAACATGGTCCCACACAGCTTCAGTGTGAAGAAAAGCATAGAACCTTTATTAGCCCATGAAGCAAATTTTTATAGTCTAACTAAAAGCAGCATGCCCACTCAGTACAAAATATGATTGGCAGATTCTAGCCACCCTGGATCTCTTAGTTGGCTAATTGCAGGCCCACAGCTGAGGAGTCCATATCAGAAAGCTACAGGTTGTTTTTCTCATCTCCTGGAGCTCTTCCCAGAAAGTTTCTTTTTTCTCAAGTCTCTTTCACAGTCAATCTTCTCATGGCCTTGAGTCCAGAGGAGAAAAACACCTACTTATCAGAGAAAAAATAGTAGAGCCAAACTAAGTAAGAAAAATAACAGGTGTCTTAGTAAAACTTCATCTTTTCTATCAGGATGGAAAAGTACAGAACTCTTAGCAAGAGTGAGAGAAACTTTTTAAGGGAAAAACAAGGTGCCTCCAAGCAGTTTTATTCCACACTGAACAAAGCCACAGCCCACAGATAACTCACACTGCAACAGGCTGCTGGCAGGAGCTGTGGCCTGGGAGGTACCAAGGCTGGAGCAACCTCTTCCTGAAGAACTGCAGCCTATGGGAGGCAAAACTGTGAGGAGGAAGAAGTGGTACAAACTATTGGGCTGACCATAATCCCCCAATTCCCAATCACTCTGCATCAATCAGGATGAGGAGGAGGTAGAAGACTTGAGAATGAAGGAGTGAAATCGAGCCTGGTAACAAGACGGAGGTGAGAGGAAGGTGACTTTTTCTTTGTTTCTCACCATCCCACTCTACTTTTAATTGGCAGTAAATTAAATTAACTTTTTCCAAGTCAAGTCTTTTCTGTCCACGATAGCAACTGGTAAGTGATCTCCCTGTCTTTATCTCAATCCACAAGCTTTCCCATCTTATTTTCTTCCCCTGGCCTGTTGAGAAGGTGTAGACAAAGAGTGGCTGGCTGGGCATCTAGCAGTGAAGGTCAGCCTGCCACAGGTCCTTAACTACTTTTACAGACTGGGTTTCTTGGGATACGTCACCATCATGGATCCTTCTCTTCCTTTTAACATTAGAGATTAACTCAAAAAATGGCACTTACTGCCTATTCCTGAGACACACCACATTCTTTCACTTGTTAGATACTTCCATTTGGAACACACTCAGCATTTATCTTGATTTACATTCTTTGACAGACATTTTTTCCCATGTAGCTTTACCTATAATTATACATATGCTACACACAGCTGCATCATCATAGAAAATGTCTGTTACATTTACTGCTTACTTTGAGAGGAGTAAGCATCTGACATTTCATCCAGATCTTTAATTTCTGTAACTGGATACAGATGATCTATGGATATACACTATTTTTTCTCATCTGCATCAAAAATATTAGGAGGTGTTTTATTTATACTGAATCCCACTCAAAGTGCTTACGAATTGGTTGTAACCATGAAACAAAACCAGAAAATGTTATATTCCCGTTACCCATTCAACATTTATTGCACAGTAAGATATGTCATTTTAAATAATTACTACTATAGATGGGACAATTAAATTTCTGCTATATCTATTTTGCTTTCTGAAGAAGTTAAATGTTATAGCATATTCAAAAACATACTTAAAGATGTTACAAGAACAAAATAATATTGCTGATTAAACTGTGAAAATGGTAGAACAAACCTGTAATGCCCAACAATCTACCTGTTTTCTGGTAGTGATTTGGAAAATAAAATTAGATATTTCTCTGTCAAAATTCTCATCAAAATCACATATGTGAAAACAAATGGGGACAGACTTACCCAGGGTCATTAAGTTAATTTCCTTGATACCATGGTTGTCCCACCCAGGAAAATCTTTTAGGAATTTGCAGAACTCCATCCTAAAAGCAGCTAGTTTTTCTTCTAATTTCCACTTACGTTGATTACTATCCATCTTATCACCACCTATTCTCATCATAACTTTTACCTTATATAATTAATCTTTTCTGCTTATGACCTCATATGTTCATAGAAAACTATAAAATCTCCCTTTCAGCCTTCATTTTGGAACGCTAAACAAGCCAAGGCCTTTCACTTTGTTCTTACATGTTCCCCATTTTCTTCATTATTCTAACTGCATTTGTTTAGTTTTAGTTTTAGTTTTCTATTTAGTCGATGTGAGTGACAAGAGCTGCATAGGGGGGACCTACTAGTGACTTTCCAGTACCTAAAGGGAACTCACAAGAAGGCTGCAGAGGGCCTGTTTGCAAAGGCCTGCAGTGAAAGGACAAGGGGCAATGGTTTTAAATTGGAGAGGAGTAGATTTCAACTGGACATTAGGAAGAAGTTCCTCACCACAAGGGTGGTGGAACACTGGCCCAGGTTGCCCAGGGAGGTGGTTGAGTTCCCATCCCTGGAGGCATTGCAGGTGAGGCTTGCCAGGGCTCTGGGCAAGCTGCTCTAGTTGGGGATGTCCCTGCCCACTGCAGGGGGGCTGGACTAGATGAGCTCCAGAGGACCCTTCCAACCCTAACCATTCTATGATTCTATGATCTGTGCTGCATCTAAAAGCCTATCAGTATGTTTGGGTCTTGGTAAAAGCACAGTCACTGCAAGTCATATCCAAACTTGAACATAATTTGCTCTCAAGTTCAGCAACAGAGGAGAGCAGAGTAAGGTGAAAATGCATGTAAACACTCAGCCAGTCAACCTGTTACAAGCTGTAGTCATGGCAGTAAATCTGACACAGTCAAATCCAAGTTGAACACAATGCAAATTTTATCCAGCCTTAATATGTATCTACCTGCTGGATAGAGCAGAACTGATCAAATGGATGACTGCTTCTCAATCTATTATCACATCTGAAGGCAGAGCAGCTTTTTAGATATTCTTTCAAAAATATACAAGCTCTATCTNAGGGATTGTCAGACTGTGCCATCTTCCTTGTTGTAAAGCAACTTATACAGACAGAGTTATTCAAAACAGCATCAAAGATTGGTTGGGGTTTTTTTATTTTTATACTAGTAGTCAGAATTCACATGAAAAACAACCATTTATTTTCATGTTATTGCATTAGTTCTCTAAACCTTAGCTAAAACCAAACTTTTGATTTTTCTATTGGAAACAGAAGATGGTTTGTACGTTCACCTACATGTGTGTTTGCACATAGAGGTACACACATGCATACAGTCCCTCCCTCCTTCCCTCCAAGCCCAGCATCATACGGATGCAGAATACATACAGAACACAAGAGAAACTGCAAGGGGGGAAAAACAAACCTCTCTCTTGCTGCTGTGCTGGCTTTGCCAGGGTTAAGTGAGCACTCCTTGTATCATACATTGTACTGCTGCTTCAGATAAATGGGTTTCATTTTATTGTTTCCTTGTACTTGATAAGGTTCTCAGATTGAGAACCTTACCTTCTCTCGCAATGTCTTCCAGGCACAGGATGTTATTCTTACTGTTGCATCCAACACCTTTCACAACATAGTAGTTTTCTCAAAGAAAGGCAGGCATTGTAAAACTAAAATGTCAGCAAAAGAAGTTTCTCCTTTTTTTTTTTAAATGAAGGAAATTGTGTGAAATGAAATCAGTTCTGTGCCAGCACAATGACCATAACAATCAGAAATATCAAGAGAGCTGGAAAAAAATGGATTACTTTTTCCTCTTCTCTCAGTGCTGGACAATATGAAGGCACTGTGGAATCCATGATTCACCTGGTTAACCCACAGCTAGAAAAATATCTAAACACATTCTTTCAAATCACAGAAGCTGCTCATACTGATCCAGCAAGTATTTTTTAACCAAATCAATTAACACGAGCAGTAACTCAGGTTCCTGTAATTAAAAGAGTATCTCCATTCATCTTCATCTCAAATACAGTTAATGTTGGCTGAAATCCAAACTTCCATGATTTTGCACTGGAAAATACAGTGAATCTGATTATTTCACCAGGAGACTAAAACCTAGATTTTTTTTCATCCTTTTCTCACCTTGTCACTGACTTGCAAAGCCTCAAAATATCCATATATGTCTGTATACCTTCATCTTGCATGATATCTGTAATAAGGTGGATATTAACATTTAATTACCTACGAGAAATGCCAGTAACATTCTTCACTAATAATAAACTATGTTAAGAACATCATTTTTTAATTAATTTAAAGAAGCCAGAGAACTGATTTATTATCCCCACAGTTTGGTGATTATTTTGAACCTCCAAGACTGGGCCCATCTTTTGGAAGCACATGAAAATTCTTACTACAACAGCAATGCACAGTATGATCTTACCAAGAAAATGCAGAGGTCATTAAAATAACTAACATTTTAAGATATTTTCCTGCTTTCTGTGTGAATTTGAAGAACACTTTACCTACCTGAGTTTGTTCTTAGGCTTCAGAACCAGAAAGCCAGCTCTGTTCTTATACATATACCCTGGTCAAAATCATAAGGACTATTTCAAACTTCTCCTGACATTTTCTTGAACCACATCCAGCTCTTTCCTCTATGTTAGCCTGCTGTAAATTGGAGCTTGGGGACTGGATGCATAAAAGAACTCCCACATTGCAATAGCAATTGCATTACAACACCTGTCTCACACATCCTGCCTTCCTAGGGAATCCTGACCCATGGAAAGCATCCAAGGCATAACTGCAGACATGCTCAATGCTGACAGCAGTATCTGTGAGTGATTACACCTTCATATGCCACAGCTACATTTACCAGAACTTACCACTCTTGTAGCACAGGCAAGAGAGCAAATCATGTTATCTCCTCAGCTTCCACAACTCAGTAACCTGTATGCATGCATAATGTTAAGGAGATGGTTGTTAACATCAGTATTCTCATCTGTGAGCTATGACTCACAGTAACTGCTTGAGGAGTACCAGGGTAATCACAGCAAGTATGACAGGGATCACAAATCACAACTTTTACTAACTTGAGAGTAGTACTTACTAGGATTAAACACACTGCCCACAGAGCTCATAAGCTGGTGAGTAGGAAGTGTTTTCAATTCTGCCTTTCTTGAGAAGTTATATGCTCCTTCCCCCCAGAATCACAGAATCGTTTGGGTTGGAAGAGACCTCTGGAGTCTAAATCTACTCATCTCCAACTTAAAACCATTTCCTCTTGTCCTTTCACTACAGGCCTTTGTAAACAGGCCCTCTGCAGCCTTCTTGGAAGTTCCCTTTAGGTACTGGAAAGTCACTAGTAGGTCCCCCCGAAGTCTTCTCTTTTCCAGGTTGAACAATCCCAGCTCCCTCAGCCTGTCCTCAGAGCAGAGGTGTTCCAGCCCCCTGATCATTTTTGTGGCCCTCCTCTGGACCTGCTCCATCAGCTCCATGTCCTTTCTCTATTGAGGGCTCCAGAACTGGACACAGTATTCCAGATGAGGTCTCACTAGAGCAGAGTAAAGTGGCAAAATCACCTCTCTGGCTCTGCTGGCCACACTTCTTTTGCTGCAGCCCAGGATGCAATTAGCCTTCTGGGCTGCCAGCATGCACTGTTTGCTCATGGCCAGCTTCTCAGCCACCAGCACCCCAAGTCCTTTTCTGCAGGGCTGCTCTCGATCTTCTCATCCCCTAGCCTGGATTGATAGTGGGGATTGTTCTGACCCAGGTGTAGGACCCTGCACTTGGTC
>VWZO01003023.1:73672-100328 GCA_013396975.1 Bucco capensis | reverse complement strand
CTCCTTGTCTGTGTGAGCTGGTCTAGGTGATCCTGCTCTGGCAGGGGGGTTGGACTAGATGATCTTTCTAGGGCCCTTCCAACCCCTAGCATGGTGTGATACTGTGATATGTAACTCTTCCCTGAAAGGGGTGTCCAGCCCAGGGCAGTGGTGGAGTCACCATCCCTGGAGAGGTGGAGATGTGGTGCAGAGGGACAGGGTTTAGTGGTGTCCTGGCAGTGCTGGTAGATGGTTAGGCTCAATGATCTGTAAGGTCTCTTCCAGCCAAAGCAGTTCTGTGATGCAGGTGAGTTGAGTTGAGCTGAGCTTTTCATTGTTGAGTGGAAGAGTGAAAGAAGATGACAGGTTGTGGAAATGCTTACTATGAGGTGATAGCTACAGTAGAACCTGCCAGTCATTCACAGAATAGTTGTCATTCATGTATTGCAAAGGCAGAAGGGTGAGTGCTTTTAAAGTACTGAAAATTGCTTATGTTTTGACTAGCTAAGGAAAATGGTTCTGTAATTCCCCTTTCTCCAGGGGATGGGAGATGGCTGTTGGGGATTTTGTTTGGGGTTGGTTTTGTTTCCAGCCCCATTTAATGGCATGCTAAGTATTAGAAAGTGTCAATATAAAGGAAGATAATGTAAAGTCACTAGGCATTTGGTGTTTAAGGATATAGTGTTTGTGAATAGCTTTAATCCTGTGTTATTTTATTCTTTTGCTGTCATCTCAGGACCTCACTGGAGACAGGAAGCAGCATCTCAACTGATCCACTCAGGTACTGTCCTGTTAATTTTAGGTCTGAAATAATCTGAATGACTTCCATTCTGTATCAGCTGTACAGCACACAACTTGACCTGGCAATGCAGCCTTGGTGAAGGCATTGACCAAATAGCTGGATTTTTCTGCTGGAGAGGGGTAGGTCACTCTCACCATTTCCAACTTGATATTCAGTTCTAGCTCCAAAGGCTACTTGTTCTCAGAGGATCATGAAGTGGAGTGTCCTGGTTTGGGCTAAAACTGAACAATTCTGTTCAGTGATTTTACTTTTCAGCTGAAGCTGCTCTAATGAACTGCACTTTCTGAAGCTAGCAGCTTGCTTTCCATAGATAAGACCCAATGTTTTGGAATTGTGGCCAGGGAAAGGAATGCATCAAGGTCACTGCTAGTTCTTGTGACCCACAGAGGGAGTGCAGAGCAAAGAGCTACACCTTTAGGGAGGAGCTGACAGCTCAGGTGACCCCAAAGTAACCAACTAGGTATTCCACACCACTGTAAATTGATGGGGTCAGTTTCTTCTCCTTTGCTGGCCAGCATCATCTCTTCCATCCTGCTGCAGACTCCAGCTCCCACTCCAGGCTGTGGCCTGCTGCTGGGCCTAATCAGCAGTGATGTAGTTACCAAAAGAGGGTTTGGGCTTTCATTTTGTTTCTGTAAATACTTGTAAAGATTTTATTTCATTTCTGTTACTTCATTAAAGTAGTTTTAGTTTTATTTTCCAATCCAATCTGTCAGCTCTTTATTGGCAGCTTCTCTGGGCTGTGGGCTGATAGAGAGTGGCTGGCACTCGCTTAGGGGACATCCCAGCCCCTAACCCAGGACATGGAGGGAGAGAAGGTGTTGGTGTGTTGGTGCACACCCGTGGGTAAACTCTCTCTCTCTGTCTCCCTGTCTGTCTGATTTCTCTAACCTTAGACTGTGCTGAAGTGATGTGACCTTCCCTGGCAGTTTTGTACTACTTGGAGTGAACAGTCGCGGTCGTGTCGAAACGTCGGTGATGTTTTCCATTGCTCAGCATTTTGATGAAAGCAGATGTCTAGACTTCAGAGGGTGCTGTCATATCAGTGCAGTAACTGAGGTTTTACTTTGATCACCCAATTCAGAAAAATAACCCCCAAACCTGCTCAGCACTGTTAACACTGCATATCAAATGGGCTCTTTGCATCTTGTATTCTCCTAGTCACACATTAAAGAGCACATCAGTGTCACAGCCTTCCTTTGATGAAGTTAGGGCAGGGTCCCTTCCTCTCAAACTGACAGTTGATTTGGTAGAATTCTTCCTTTGGAGATGTTATGGATTGAGCATGTGACTTTTTCCCCACACTGGGTGGTTTTAACCTTGCCTGAAGAAACCCATTAGTGAGAACAGTTCAGTTAAACCTTTTTCGACTTAAAGGACCTCTCTATGGATAATCTTTCATTATTCTCCAGGGTATGGTCTTCTGGAAGTAATGTGTATGCCTGATTAGCATTTCCTAAACACACAGAGCCCTGTGATGCTGTAGCATTGTCTTTGTCTTCAGCTCAGGGTAGCAACACTGGACACTGCTCAGTCATGACATGGCTTTTGTTCCCATCTCCCAGGCTGACTGGAACACTATTTCTTTGTGTGGTGGGACAATGGAGAAAACAACATCAACTTCTCTTCTGCCATGCTTTTCTGCAGATTTATCTTAGCCAGAACATGATGTAGCTGCTTGGTGGTTTACTCTTCTTTGGGATCAGGTTTCCAGAAGCAGGTATTGCTGCTGCTGCTTTGTTCCAGGAGAGATAAACCTTGGTGAGAAATTGGCTTTAGTCACAGGTTTTTTTCCTCCCAGTGGAATTTTTTCAGTCATATCAATGAGGAAAGATAGGGAGGAATTAGAGGTAAGAAGTGGCTGAATTTGGTGGGGAAAAAATGTAGAGATGACATTAATGTCCAGATTGTGTTAGCTAAACCAGTGAATTTGTCCTAGGGTTAAATAATTGCAGAAACAGCATGGAAAATCTGGTTGACTTGAGAAGGTCACATAATAAGCCTGTTCTGGAGCTGTAATTAAACAAAATTAAGGCTATTATTTTAAAGTGAAATGAAAGACAGTAGAAGAATCCTTCTTACTGAATGGCTTCTCATGAACCTGTTGAACAAATTTGCCTTGGAATAACCCATAAAATGGAACATACCCATTAAAATGAACCTATCCAGTGACCAGCATCTTCTAGTCAGTCAACTTACCTTGCATTTTGCTCACTGAGTTCCCATCCCCATCAAGAAGGTAAGTTTGTCCTTAAGGAACCTCTCTTCTAGTTCCCACCTGCTCTGGAACACTGTAATGCAGACATCAGATCCATTTGTTTCTCCTGAATTTATTCAGACTGCACTGGGATTCTGTAGGTTCAACTGGAAGTTACACAGTTGTGAGAGCAGAGAAGAGCCCTGGGCTCTAGTTGTTTTGCATAACTTCTTCCATAGGCAGCACAGTGTTTGTTTTGGATATTTTGAGTTGGATCCTGTCAGCTTTCAGCTGGTATCTGAAAATACTTTGTTTGCTACTATCTAAGTCTTAACATGGCCCTTCTGGAGGGTTGTGTTGCCAAAGCTGGTTCAAAGGATCTAGACATGTGAATATTTAGGCTTTGCTGATGTTTGTGGCATGTTTGTCATCTTCCAGAACAAAATTGAGCAACTTGTGTTTGGAAGAGTTTCACAGAATCACAAAGGTTGGAAGAGACCTCTAAGCTCATCAAGTCCAACCATCCCTAGCACTCCCATACCACTAACCCATGGCCCTAAGGAGAGCAGCTAAATGTTTCTGAAACCCCTCCAGGGATGGTGACTCCAGCACCTCCCTGGGCACCCTGGGACAACACTTAACAACCCTTGCAGGGAAGAAATTCCTCAGAAAGAAACTTCTCAGTCTAGAGAACTGAGAAGATACTCAGCCTTAAGAGAAGAGCAAACTTCTTACTGTTCTACCACATTGAATTTTGACAGCTTAGAGGCTTCCTCACCAGAAATGGAGGATAGTATGAAATGATGATGAGTAGCTGAGAGCAGTTTGAAGCAAAATAACTTTGTTTGGAGTGACTGAAGCCATTTCTAGGCAGCAGAACTTCCCTTTGAGTAAAGGGAAGGAGAACAACAGAGCTCAGTTTCCTGTCCCTGATTCTCTGGGCATCTCTGTGGACCATGGTACAGCAGAGTACAAGATATCTATATGACCACAGCTCTTCCATTTGCTCTGACTGGAGAGGGATGCTGGCTGAAGGGCATCCAGAAATGCTTGAGAGGGTCAGGAAGAGACATCTGGTTTGCCAGACATTTTAACATGAAAGTCTTCCTAATTCTTTTATGTCCTGTCACTACCTGACATCCTCAAAAGTTCCTTTCCAGCTTTCTTGTAGCCCCTGCAGATCCTGGAAGGCCACAAGAAGGTCTCCTGGGAGCCTTCTCTTCTCCAGACTGAATAATCCCAACTCTCTCAGCCTGTCCCCATAGGAGAGGTGCTCCAGCCCTCAGAGGTGTCTGAAGTTTCTCAGTAGGCTGCTCTGCCTTAGCAGAGCCAAACTCTAAGGGACTACAAAACTTTCAACAAACTGCTCACTTCTGGTGCCCAGTGCTGGAACTGCAGCACATCCACAAATTTCTGCTCCTTTTAGGCCTGGGAATTCTTAGGCAAAGGTTTTGGGTGAATGCCTTTCTGAAAGGACTGGGTTTCTATCCAGGCTGAGCGTGAGATGAAGCTTAATTGGCTTTGTTGTTTTCCTCTGGACGACAAGGAAAAATGAGGAACGTGTTGAGGGCCTGGAGCTTTTCATTTGCAAAAGTCCTAATTAGCATTTGCTCTGCATGCAGTGCAGGATAATCAGCCTTGGGTGATGGCACAAAATTCATGGGCACATAGCTTCTGCTCACTCCAAGTCCAGGGCTTGGAAGTAATTAAGGTGACAAACAGCGTTGTTATGATTCTTCTTTGGCAAGGGGTATGATGAGGAGAAAGAAATTGCTTTGCTTGAGAAGAGTCAAAAGAGAAGTGTTCAGAAAAGCCTCATTTCAGGATCAAGCCTTTGGATGGTGTCTCTTGAGCTTAATTTCCCAGTATATCATCATGTTAGGGAACTTGCTTCTGAGAAGTAAGCACTAGTGTTTTCTTAGGAATCACAGAGACTGTTAGGGGTTGGAAGGGACCTCTAGAGATCATCTAGCCCAGTCCCCCTGACAGAGCAGGAGAACCTAGAGCAGCTTGCACAGGATGTGTCCAGTTGGCTTGGGAATCTCTCCAGAGATGGAGACTCCAGCACCTCCCTGGGCAGCCTGGGCCNTTGCTGGCCCAGGATCATATCTAGGGATGGATGATGGCAAAGGGAAACAAGGACATCAGAGCAGAAATCCCCCAAAAGTCACACAGCATCACAGAATTATTAAGGTTGGAAGAGACCTCTAAGCTCATCAAGCCCAATCATACCTAGCACTGCCATACCACTAACCCATGGCCCTAAGGAGAGCATTATGTTAAATAGAATCTTTAATTATGTTAAAGAGAATCTTTAAAAGAAATTAAAAAGCCCAAATCAGATGCACATCATAGAATCACAGAATCATTAAGGTTGGAAAACACCATTAACTTCATCAAGTCCAACCATAGTGTTTGTTGCTTCTCCCATGATCTCTTTGCTTCCATCACTCACCTGATTACTGTGCAGTGTATTTTTAGGGAAATATCAGACAAAAATGTGACATGAATGTTTTTGACTGTTGTCTAGGCATAATCAACCTATTTCTTTAGTTGACTAAAAAGTGTCAATTCTTACTCAAGTACATTTGTAATTTCATTTCACACAAACCAATTTGCTTAGAAGTTGCAGGGCACTTTTGGAACTGTACAGTGACAATGAGTAAAAGCAGAACCCAAAAGGATCCCTAAATATAGCTTATTATCCAGGCACTTGGGGAACTAGATATATCTGTGTGGAGATAAGCTTTTAGGGGTTTGGTTTTCTTTTCCTATTTTAAAAATAATGTTCAATTTCTATTTTTTTTAAAAACAAACAAAGAACCCCCAAACCAAACCAACACAACAAAAAAAATCACACCACCTGTCCAAGTGCCAGAATCTTTGCTGGAAAAGTAAACTTCACAGCAAACTTTCCATAAGAATTGGTCAGGCTCTACAGGGACACTTGTTCTTTCTCATTTAACAACAACAAAACCTTTAAAAATCATGAGAAATTGTGGTTGTGCCAGGAATATTTCTTTCAAAACAGCAGTTTGGGGCTATTAACTTTTCCTCAGAGTTAAAAGTGAATGTGCATTTTGGTATAGAGAGGAAAGAATAAGAGGGGGGGAAAAAAATGAGGTGATATAATTGGACCAATGTCTTTCATAGAAGACAAATGAAATACAGACTCCTATCTCTTCAGAGTAAAGCAGTCTGCTTTTTCTCCTCTCTAGCCAGAGGTTTTAAATAGCAAACCCTGCTAATTTTGACATTTCCTTTAAAGCAGCTCAGTGCTAATTGCTCTGTGCTCCCTGCCCAGTGCCAACAGCTCTGGCTGGGTGCTGTGGCTCTGTGCAGCTGGGATGCTGCTGGTGCAACCCTGCTCCTGAACCCAGCTCTGAAGCTTGAATCCCATCTCTGTTCCCAAGCCCATCTCTGAACTCCATCCCTGCTGCTGAGCCTCCTCCCAGAACTAAAAACCATCCCTGCTCCTAAGCTTGGCCTTTAAATCATCCCTGATCTGCTTAGCTCTGAACCCCAGACCTCATGCTTAGCCCAAAACTCCATCCCTTCTCCTGGCCCCAAACCCCATCCCTGGTCCCACGCCCGGCCCTGAACCCCAAACCCCATCCCTGATCCTGAGCTTGGCCCTGAACTCCATTCCTACTACTGTGCTCAACCCCAAACTCCATCTCTGCTCCTGTGCTCAACCCCAAACGCCATCCTTGCTCCTGAGCTCAACTCTGAACCCCGAACCCTATGCCTGCTCCTGAGCCTGGCCCTGAGCTCTCCAGCCGCGGACCCTATCCCTGCCCTAGATCCCTTTTCTCCTCCCGAGCCCAGCTTCGAACCCCAGAGCCCATCCGAGCTCCGCAGCTCCAGTCCTGTCGCTCCCAGTCCGGAGCATCTCTGCCCGCAAAGCAGCTCCCTGCCCACGGGCGACGGCGGCGGAGCCAGTGGGTCCCCGCGGGGAGGGGAGAGGCGCCGGTGGGTCCCCGCGGGGAGGGGAGAGGCTCCGGTGGGTCCCCGCGGGGAGGGGAGAGGCTCCGGTGGGTCCCCGCGGGGAGGGTTCCGGCGGAGGCTGTCCCGCTGCGCACCATGTGCTTGGCTCATTAGTTTTCCTTCGCGCACAGCTAACTGGCCAAGTGTGCTGGGAATAAGATAAGCGTAATCTGCTTCGGGAGCAGGGAGGCTCCGAGCTGCTGCCGCTGCCTGGCTCTTTCCCCCCCCCCCCCCCCCCCCCCCCTCTTTTTTCCTTTCCTTTTTTTTTTTTCTTTTTTCATTTCTTCCCCTTCCTTTCTTTTTCCCCTCATTCTTTTTGTTTACTTTTATTTTTTCTCTTTTTATCTCTCTCTTTCCCCTTTTATATTTTCTCTTTTTAAAGTCTTTTTTCCTTTTATATTTTCTCTCTTTTTTAAGTCTTTTTTCCCTTTTATTTTTTCTTTAAAGTCTTTTTTCCCTTTCTTTTTTCTACTCTTTTCCTTTATTTTTTCCCTTTTTTTCTCTCTTCAACTCTCCTTTATTCTCTTTTTTCCCTTTTCTTTTCCTTTCTTTTTGCCCTTTTCCTTTCCCCTTTCTTTTTTCCCCTTTCTCTTTTCCCCTTTCTCTTTTTCCTTTTCCCCCCACTTTCTATTTTCCCCTTTTTCCCTCTTTTTTTCCCCTTTATTTCCCCCCTCCCCTGCGGTGGGGACCCCCAGCTTTCCTAGGTGCTGGCAGACAATGCAGCTGGTGTGATTTACACAGGAGGAGCCGATGAACAGAGTTGTGTGCTGCTGCTCTAGGGGGGGGAAGAAAGGCTGCGGCTCCCCTGCGATGGGCTCCCAGCACTGCTCTGATTACAGGGCACTTGGTGTCACAGCTGATTGAGATAATTGCTTGTGTTTCCCCAAGTTCCCTGAGCTTTAAGGATGCTTTCCAAAGGTCCTTGCATAACCTTAAGTGGAATATCTAGGGGTTGTTTGAGCAGAGGGCTTTTAGAATGGCCTAAAATAGGCAAAAGGAGAAGTGGGATTTCTGAGTAAGAACAGTTAGTGGAGACTTCGGGCAAGCTAAGCCGCGCTGGGGCTCCAGAGGGATCTGCATCCTTTGTGCTCAGCAGGGCAGAGGGAGCCGGTGCTGGTGCAGGTGCTGTGCCATGTGCGTGGGGAGCTGCGTGTGCTGGGAGCAGGCAGGAACACTCCATGCTGCAGCAGGAAGGAGAGGAGTGTGTTGGGCTGGAGTCGAGTCAGTCACAGCAGAACAAAAAGGGAGTCTGCTGGTGCTAAACGCTTGCTGCAGCCTGGCAGTTGCTGCAGGAGCCTTGGAAAATGCTGAAGTTAAAGGCCTTCTGCTTGGATTATTGGCAGTTCTTGTGTCTCCAGCCTCTTCATGGGTTCTATAAAAGGTAAGAAAACATTAACTCTGTGTTGCTGGCCAGAGCTGGGTGGCTGCACATGATGCTCCCAGTGCTGGTTCTGCCTGGGCCACTCTGTTACTGGAAAGGGGAAAGGGAACAGTGGAGAATTAATGACAGAGCTTGGAAAGCTGCTGTTTGAATGCATCCATTATCAGGCACTTTTGTCTCTGTGCACACAGATGTGGAAGGTGATGCTGCTGCTGTTCAGTTGGATCATTTGCTCTAAGTCACATCCTCTCAGCTAAGGCTCAATGAGTACTTTTTCTTCTCTGGTATTTTATCCTTAGAGGCTGGGTAGTGTACAGGTTGTAAACAGGAGATTAATCAAAGTGTCAGGGAATTGTATGTAATGCAGAGAAAATCCTTTTTGGCTAATTTATTGTTTTGTTTTATGTGTCTTTTTTCTAATTTTCCCAGAGATATTTAGTAATACAATAGCTCATCTTTCCCCTCCCTCCTCAGCACAAACTGCACATGGCAGTCACTCGGAGCAACGGGCACTTCACTTGGGCAGCTCTGTCACGCAGCTCCGGTGATGGATGGGGAATGGTGATCCTAGAGAATAGGGCTGGCTGCTGGATGCAGTGGGCTTCAATGGAACAGCAAAATAAGCAATTCCACTTTACATAGCCCTGAACTTGCCCTGGTGCTTTTTAAGCTAAACTGCTGTTTTCTTGCTCTTGATTTACGCTCCTCAGCAGAGGGAATGATACCTATGTNGGGGGGGGGGGGAAGTGGGGATCACTTTACTGCTAACAAACCCCATGTGTTTCTTCACCCTGGGGTTCTGTTCTTGTTCTGGACACTTTCTGCTCTGGCTACCTATTGTCAGCCTACAGAAAGTGCTTTGTATTCGATGCTAATGGCAGCAGAATTTTTCTGTGCGGTGCCTGAAGGCTGGAGAGGGAAATGGTTCCAGCCTTTCCCAAGGTCTGGAGGGTGCCCCATGCTGTCTGGCAGGACCCTCTGCTGTGACCACTGCTTAGGGAAGGTTCAAAAGATACCTTTATTCTCCTCCCCTTGCAGCTTTTCATGGGTTTCATTTCCAAGCCAAAAAATGTCCAACCTCTTCCCAGCCCATTGTAATGTCCTGCTTGCTGAGAAACCACATCAAATAATGGAAATGTAGCCAGGCTGTTGTGATACAAATAAATCTAACAAAAGTAAGGCTTTCTGGTGTGGATTCCCGGCCAAATCTCAGCTTTGTGGCATGTGAATTGCTGTGGAGTTATTCTACATCTCCTAGTGGAAACCTTTGCAATAGCTAAGGGCTTGTCCAGTTATTGCCTTCCGGAGAGTGAATTGAATTGTCACCAAAGCCTGGATGTCCCTGAGCTCTCCTGGGGGAGGGGGGGGGGATGTGTGCATGAGCAGGAGTGAAAGGAGGATTGAAGCATTTAAATATCAGAAATATCCCTGTTTTATCTGTGCCTCTGTGTATATATTGCTTATTTTTGTGTATCAAATAACCCAACCAAGGACTTGAGTACCATCTCCGTTAGTAATCATGGATCATATTTCATCAATGTTTAGTCCTAGTGTTAGGGTCTCATTCCCTGTCCTCTCTTACACCATGATGGTGTTGGTGAAGATGTGTCAGGGAATGGAGACAGGACCAAAGTTCAGCATTCCCTCATGCCACAGCTATTCCCTGATGCCCAGCCATAGCTCCAGGTGGACTAAGTGGTGGGGGAAGCAGGACCAAAGCCCTTTGCCTTCCCTGCACAAGCAGTGCTGTGGCAGCAGATGACTCTTCTGTGCTCTGGAGGAGCTGCCCATTTCCCAGTTATACTCTGTGTTGCTGCTGCTGTGGGTGACTCAGAGACTCACTGCTGGACCATGAGAGCTCTGCTCATCGCTCCTGGTGTGCTTGTCCTCTCCAGCAGTGCTTAGCAAGTAGGATGTGACAGGAAATGTGACTGTCCTCTTTCCTTTTGTGGACTCTCTGAGCAGAGCATGACTTTCCAGTTGCAGTCAGGGCTCAGAACTGGTCCATGTTCCTTGCTGTTGAGATGCTCTGTGGCTTGCTGCTCTAGAGTTAGAAATGGAGCTGTGCTTTCCAGCTTTTGTTACTCAGGGAAGTTTTGTGGCACCATGCATGTTGTCTGACCTGGGCAACTCTGCATCTATATTGAAATCCGTGGGCTTCAAAAGAAGTCCATGGATGGTGTGGTAGGTCTGGTGACTTTCTGGCATAGTGGTGGTCACTGATGTGCTGGTTGTGTGATGGTATCATGCCTTGGAGCAGCACTAGTGTAGCCAGTAGGACTAGGGCAGGGGCTATCCTGTACTGGGCACTAGTGAGGCCACACCTCCAATCCTGGCTTCAGTTTTGGGCCCCTCACTACAAGAAGAACATTGAGGTGCTGGAGTGTGTCCAAAGAAGAGTAATGAAAGTGGTGAAGGGTCTAGAGCACAAGTGTTGTGAGGAGCAGCTGAGGGAACTGGGGTTGTTTAGCCTGGAGAAAAGGAGGCTCAGGGGAGACCTTTTTGCTCTCTACAACTCCCTGAAAGGAGGTTGCAGTGAGCTGGGGCAGACACTCAACCTAGACCTGAGACCCTCTGTGAGTTTGCAGTCCTTCTTGGGTGCATTTAGAAGAGTGTGGCCAGCAGGTTGAAGGAGGTCCTTTTCCCCCTCTAACTCTGCCCTAGTCAGGCCACATCTGGAGTATTGTGTTCAGTTCTGTGCTCCTCACTTCAAGAGAGACAAGGAGCTACTGGAGAGAGTCCAGCAGAGGCTAGGAAGATGCTGAGGGCACTGGAGCATCTGTGGCAGGAGGAAAGGCTGAGAGCCCTGGGGCTGCTGAGCCTGGAGCAGAGCAGAGCCAGAGGGGAGCTGCTCCATGCTGAGCAAGAGCTGAAGGGTGCAGGGGGCAAGAGGCTGGGGCCACACTCTGCTCAGTGGTGCCCAGGGCCAGGCCAAGGGGCAATGGGCACACACTGGAAGCCAGCAGGTTCCAGCTGAACAGGAGGAGAAAGTTGTTTGGTGTGAGGGTGCAGAGCCCTGGCCCAGGCTGCCCAGAGAGCTTGTGGAGAGGTTCCAAACCCACCTGTTCCAAAAAAGGTTTGGCAAGTAACTTACTGGTGAAAATCCTTTTGCAGCTCCATGTTGCCATTAACACTAAGTATGTTTTGGTCAGGGCTACATGTAAGAGCTCACTTCAGAGCTGGTTTTCAGTATCCTTTACGCACCAATAATAAAGATAGAGCTGTATTTCTGCAACAGATTGAAGTGTGAGGTGAGCAGATCTCTGTAGGGTTGCTGTGGGATTTGGAGGCTGAATGTCTCCTGCTTTGCTCAGTGGCTTATTATCAAATGCTGAGAGTTCAGGTTTAGCATGTGAAAGTGAAGCTTTCCTTTTGCCAGTGGGTGCATCCTGCTGGGCTCCTGCCAGCTGGTGTCTAATAGCCCAAGAGAGAAATTGTTGCCATTAGCATTGCATTAAAGATGAAGCATAAGGTGAAAAAATCTGTGACTGGCAGTGAAGGCAACTAGAAATCTGTAGGTTGGGGAGGGATTGTTTTTCCTCTCAGGATGTCTTCTCTCTTCTTGCTAAGAGCATTTTAAAAAACAACAACAAAAACCCACCAAAAAAAAAAAAAGGCATAAAGAAAATGCCAAGTTTGTAAAGGTCACTTTACTGGAACCTGGTTGCTTGACAAACAAAACCCTTTTTAAATGATTCCTTCTCAATTTTCATTTGTCTTTCACCAGCTTGGTCTCTCTAAAGGAGGCATGAGTCTCTTAGAGAGCAATCAGGGCTATTCTAACAAGCATCTGCTTCCAGCCACCCTGATGGAATAAGATAAGTGGGAGATGACTGGGTATTTGAAGCAGACATTAGTTGAAATTGTGTCTGCTAATCTTCAGCTGGGACTAGCAATTCCAGCCTGGAGATTCAGGATAGAATAAATCATGTGTTTAAACCCATCTCCAGGCAAGAATAAGTCTATATTTTGGTAGGTGATTCCAGACTCATTAGGATGCTTCAGAGATAATTATCAAGGAAAATACTTCAGTGAATTTGCTTGCTAGGAGCAGTTTATTGCTGCATTAGGAGCCAAGGAACCGAGTGTCAGGAGCTACTTAAAGCCACTCTAATATTGCTGTCTGCAGGACACCTGCAGCTCTGTGCTCATCTGCTTTCCCAGTCCCTTATCCAAGACAAATTTGGAGCATTTGAAGCCATTAAAGGAATTGCCAGCCTTAATTTAGATGCAGTTTCAAAGACAGCACATGTGCTTTAAATGATCTATGGCAGGATGGTCCTCTAGGTTAGCTCCTTCTTAAAAAGACAGTGCTTTGATAGGCTTTGTTCTTCCTTTCTGCTGCTCACAGCATGGACTCTGCTTCTAGGATGATGTGAGGTGGGTTCAGATGTGCCAGAGAAGGTGCTTGTGAGCAGGCACAGAGCTGTTTCCTTCAAGTAAAATGCAGCATAAAAGATACAAAGAATCCAGATGCTCATGTGTTGCTACCTAGTTAAAGGGAATGCTGTTGTTTCATTCATTAAAAGCAGGTTTAAATTCATTAAAAATAGATTTAATAAAGGAAAAAGATGTTATAGCTAGTGTATAATCCTGTATTTTATACTGTAATCATATATAATATACTATAATGCTATAATCCTAAAAACAGTAGCTCTATACTGGTTCAAATCTCAGTAGCAGTGAGCATGGAGGAGAAAAATCCTTGGGTCCTAGTTTTGGAGAGCAGGGACCTTCTTCTGCTGGCTTACAGTTGGTTTGCTTTTCTTCTTGCTTCAGGGTTAACAATGAGAGGACAGAGGAAATGGCCTCAAGTTGTACCAGGGGAGGTTTAGATTGAATATAAGGAGGAATTTCTTCCCTGCAAGGGTTGTTAAGTGTTGTCCCAGGCTGCCCAGGGAGGTGCTGGAGTCACCATCCCTGGAGGGGTTTCAGAAACATTTAGCTGCTCTCCTTAGGGCCATGGGTCAGTGGTATGGGAGTGCTAGGGATGGTTAAACTTGATGAGCTTAGAGGTCTCTTCCAACCTTAATGATTCTATGAGTCTGTGTGTGATTTAAATTATGAGCTCCTTTGCCATATCTTGAACAAAACAATGGCAAAGTGGGTAGGAAAAAAACAAAAAAATCACTGAAGCTTTGTCTTGCCCTTGCAGTTAGAGTTCACTGTGTATATGTTGGTAGAAACAAATAGTTTGCTTTCACTTGACAGTGACTTCATCCAGAGCAGAGCTGAGTCATATGCCTACAGCACAGCTCTGTCTCTCCAGAGGTTCATCTTGGCAATGTTTCTACAATAGCAGAGCAGCTGAGAGCTTAGTATTCTCTCCTCTTTATCCCCCCCTAAATCCACCCTGCTCTTGAGGCACAGCCTGCAAAGAGTGCAGATTGCAGGCTTCCCACGTGCAGCATCAAAATGATGTAGAGGAAACCCTCCAGTAAATACACAAAATGCCTTAAAAACCATCAGAGGACTTTGTCTACACTCAGGGAAGTAAAGTGACTTCAAGCTGAGAAATGTAATTGAAATTAAAAGCCCCCAAATAACTGTTAATCTGGTTGAAGTCTTCACTGTAATGTAATTTGTGCTGCTTTGTGTCTAAAAGAGAGAGGCCTGCAAGTGTTCAAAATCTGTTCCTATGCTTTGCATTCCTATTTCTGGCTTCTTTTATCTTTTGGGGCTGCTTCTCCTTCCTTCCTACCTGGTGGGCACACATCTGACAGGATCCCTTGACTTTCCATCCCCTGATTTTACTGAGGTGTGCTGTGGGACTTAGGCATTGCTGGGCATAAGTCCTGCACATATATAGCAGCCCTGCATATATATATATATGTAACTGATAAACTAAGCAGAAATCCTGCACAAATATAGATTTGTGTGTGTATGTGTATATATATAAACATATATGTATGTATATATATGTAGGGCTGTTGTAACTGATAAACTGAGCAGAAATCCCACACAAATATAGATTTGTGTGTGAATGTGTGTATATATATATAAACATATATGTATGTATATATATGTAGGGCTGTTGTAACATATAAACTGAACAGAATCCTTCACAAATAATAGATTTGTGTGTGTGTATATATATGTAAACATATATTTGTATGTATATATATGTAGAGCTGCTGTAGCTGATAAACTGAGCAGCATCCTGCACGAATATAGGGGTGTGTGTATAGATAGATGTATATATATGTAGGGCTGTTGTAACATATAAACTGAACAGAATCCTTCACAAATAATAGATTTTTGTGTGTATGTATATATATATATAAACATATATGTATGTAGGGCTGCTGTAACTGATAAACTGAGCAGTAATCCCACACAAATATAGATTTGTGTGTGTGTATATATATATATGTAGGGCTGTTGTAACATATAAACTGAGCAGAATCCTTCACAAATAATAGATTTTTGTGTGTATGTATATATATATAAACATATATGTATGTAGGGCTGCTGTAACTGATAAACTGAGCAGTAATCCCACACAAATATAGATCTGTGTGTGTGTATGTGTGTGTGTATATATATACACACATATATATTACATATACATACATATATTACATATATATGTGTGTATATATATGTAAACATGTATTTGTATGTCTATATATGATATATGTAGGGCTGCTGTAGCTGATAAACTGAGTAGCATCCTGCACAAATATAGATGTGTAGTGCTGCTGTGACTGCTCAACTAGATTTCAGACTGGAGACAGTTCTTTGTGTGCATGCCTTTCATTTTTTCCTGCAGTCTTCAGTAGGTCTGTTAGCATTTCCAACACCTTCCTTTCCTTCACGCCCTTTCTTCTCACCCAGGAAGCAGTTGTGAGGCCTCAGGTTCTTCACCTTGAAGCTTCCCCAGAGAGAAGTGCCCAGGCTGAGGTGTGGGGCTGCTGGAGAGCTGAGGTGTCCATGCTGGGCACTGCCTCTGAGGCATTGCTGCTGGCACGTGTGAGCCCAGAGAGCACCTTGGCTGCTAGGGCTGGCCTGTGCCTCTCTGCTCTGCTGCAGAGCTGAGGTGTCTGTGCTGGGCACTGCCTCTGAGGCATTGCTGGTGGCACGTGTGAGCCCAGAGAGCACCTTGGCTGCTAGGGCTGGCCTGTGCCTCTCTGCTCTCTCCTGGGTTGAGATGCAACTGTTGGGCAGGCCCTGGAGCAGTCACATTAGAATTGAACCTTTGGCTTTGTGCCCCACAGAGGGGCACTGGAAGCTTTCTGCCTTTCCTTTGATAGCCTTCCAAGATGAAGTCACAGAAAAGGGAGTCTGGGAGCATGGTGGAGGCTTGGAGACATAATGAGGAGCTTTTTCAGGAGCTGCAGCTGGCAGGGTGCTGGAGGGGCCTCTGCAGCTTCTTCCTTGCCAGCTTCTTGGGGAGGAGAGGGAATTGCCTTGATCCAGATGCCAAAATCATGCTGACTTGGTTCTGTGAAGGGACTGGTGTGTGGATGTCACTGCTGGAAACTCAGGGGAAACTCTGTGTTTTCCATGCTCCTAGGAATGATGGTGACCAATAGGAAGAGGAAGTTGAAAAGGGAGGGAAAGAAAATAACAGTGAAGGCTGAGGGGAAAACAGGTAGAGAAAATATTTTGTTTAAATACAGAGAATCACTGAATCATTAAGGGTGGAAGAGACCTCTGAGATCATCAATCCAACCATACCTAGCACTAACATGCAAAATACCTTCTCCTCTCTGCTAAAAATGTTGACATGGTACAAGTGTAAGTTTTAAAGACACCCTAAGTTGTCTAAAAAGCCAGGATGCTTCTCACTTTACAAATTTAAACCCCATCCCTTTGTAAGACTCCCTTCAATCCTTAATTGGTAATAGCTGTTGGGTAAAGGGAGTGCTACCTAAGTTAAAAATAGGTCTGGAACTGTCCTGACAACCAAGTGCCTCCTAGTTCTAACCCTCATGTTGTCCTTTTGTCAAATGGCCTATAAATATAAATCTATATAATAATAGAACTGCTCTTAAAGTCTGTTTTGTGACCATTTGCTCCTAGTAGAAACTTCAGGGCAATAAGCCTTCTTCTCTCTTGAGGGCTGCTTCCCTCTTTACAGGAGTGTCATCCTAACCTAATTTAGGATGGTCCTATGCACAGTTCAAGCAGTTAGATTATCACAGCTGCAGACATGTCATCTGTAATGTGAGGCATGCATCTGGAGACCATGGCTTTATCACAGCAGATAAAGTGCCCTGGGTGCTTGATTTCTCTGAGCCTCTTAGCAGTATCTTCTGTGACAGGGCCTTGGTGCTCCCTGCTCCTCTCCATAGCTGTGCCAGCAGAGTCCTCTGCTTATCACACAGGCTGGAGTGCCAAATATGAATGAATCTCAGGAGGAGGGAGAAGAATAGAATGTGAGACTCCAAATGAAGTGCTGCCTTCCTATTAATAGCATTTCAAAGTAATGCACCATGTACAAAGTTGTAAAGGAACCTGACTTAGCTCAACCATTTTTAAGGCCTTGGAATGCTTGATGGCCTCTGTAGCATCTTTACTTGCTTTTATTTCTTAGCTTTTGTTTCCAGTGTAGAAAATAGAATCCTAGAATGGGCAGGTTGGAAGGGACCCTAAAGCTCATCTAGTTCCAACCTCCCCACACTGAGCAGGGATGCCAATCACTAGCCCAGGTCACCCAGGGCTGCATCCAGCCTGGCCTTGAACACTGCCAGGGATGGAGCAGCCACAACCTTTCTGGGCAAAGGTTTGAAATCTTCCAGTTCTCTTCTGTCTATAGCTCCTTACCCCTTCCCCTCCACGTTTTTTGTTCATTTCTTTTTAAGACTCCTTCAGTACTCTCCATCACATGGTGAGCTAATAGTTGTCTGGGTTCTCTTGGCAATCAAAACCATTGGGAGAATTGTGTTATTGTTACTACAATGAGTGTTATGTGCTTGGCAGTGGCTAGGTTGAGGGCTCTGATCAACAATTTTTGGTGGATTTCATTCCAGGGTTTTTGAGCTCATGATTTATCTGAGTGTTGTGACTCTGCAGCAGCAGTGAGCTGTAGAGCAAGCAAACCAAAAAACTCTGTGTCTGTCTCAGCTGATTCAGGTTATCCTGGTGCAACCCCACCTGCATCAGCAGTTTTGGCTGGTGCTGCAGAGTGCAGAGCTGAGCAGCAGAGAGTCCTCTGTGCTGACTTCTCTGTGGCAGCAGTAACCCCTCAGCAAGGTGGGGATGGCTCCCAGAGGACACATCTTCAGTCACCTCAACTGTTTGCTCAGTTCATAGAACCATGGAAGGGTTAGGGTTGGAAGGGACCTTAAAGCTCATCTAGTGCCAACCCCCCTGCCATGGCAAGGATGTTACCCACTAGAGCAGCTTGCTTCCAGCCCCAGCCAGCCTGGCCTTGAACACATGCACAATTTCTCTGGGCAGCTTGTTCCAGTATCTCACCACTGTCTCTTCAGTGAAGATTTTCTTAATATCCAATCTAAATCTACCCTCTTTCAGAATAAAATTGTTACCCCTAGTCCTATGTGACCTTCCAGTACCTAAAGGGAACTTCCAAGCAGGCTGCAGAGGGCCTGTTTGCAAAGGCCTGGAGGGAAAGGACAAGGGGCAATGGTTTGAAATTGGAGAGGAGTAGATTTAAACTGGATATTAGAAAGAAGTTGCTCCCCACGAGGGTGGTGGAACACTGGCCCAGGTTGCCCAGGGAGGTGGTTGAGTTCCCATCCCTGGAGGCATTGCAGGTGAGGCTTGCCAGGGCTCTGGGCAAGCTGCTCTAGTTGGGGATGTCCCTGCCCACTGCAGGGGGGTTGGACTAGATGAGCTCCAGAGGTCCCTTCCAACCCAAACCAGTCTAGGATTCTAGGATTCTATCACTAGCCATCCTGATAAAGAGTCCCCACCACATCTTTCCTGTGCATCCTTTTTAAGAACTGAAAGACCACAAGAAAGTCTCCCTGGAACCTTTTCTTCTCCAGGCAGAGCAACCCCAACTTTCTCAGTCTTTTCTCACAGCAGAGAGGTTCCAGCCCCTTTATTGTCTTTGTGCCCTCCTCTGGACCCACTCCAAAGGGTCCATGTCTCTCTTGTGCTGAGGTCTCCAGAGCTGGACCCAGCACAGTTCTCCTAAGCCACTTGAGTGCTGGTGTTGTAGCATCACCTTTGAATTAGGGATTGTGGCTGTTTGAATTAAAGATTTCATCCCCAAAAAACCCACAGAATGTTTTACCAAGTTGAGGATTGCTTCCCCTGTTTTACAGACAGTGAAATGTGGCTCCAAGAGACCTAGTCTGTCCACTCAGTGCAGAAATGTGGAAATAAACTGGGGGGACAACTTAAGAACAATAAGACCTTCTAATGCAGGAGATAGCACTTCATGATTGCATCTGAAAATCAAATCCTGGGGGGGGCCTAGTGATGCTGGGTTTGGAAAAGCCAGTGTGCTGAATTGGGAAGAGATTTTGGGAGGAGGCAGAACTTCTTCTTCATAGAATCCTAGAATGGGCAGGTTGGAAGGGACCCTAAAGATCATCTAGTTCCAACCTCCCCACACTGAGCAGGGATGCCAATCACTAGCCCAGGTCACCCAGGGCTGCATCCAGCCTGGCCTTGAACACTGCCAGGGATGGAGCAGCCACAACCTCTCTGGGCAACCTGTGCCAGTGCCTAACCACTCTCTGGGGAAAGA
Source organism: Bucco capensis (assembly GCA_013396975.1). Classification (NCBI taxonomy): domain Eukaryota; kingdom Metazoa; phylum Chordata; class Aves; order Piciformes; family Bucconidae; genus Bucco; species Bucco capensis. The sequence continues at coordinate 81,316 of VWZO01003023.1, read as the reverse complement.
ACTTCCTCATAATCTCCAATCTAAATTTCCCCTCCTTCAGCTTATATCCATTCCCCCTTGGCCTAGCACAGTCTGACCACTTAAAAAGTCTCTCCCCTTCTGTTTTATAATCCCCCTTTAGGTACTGGAAAGCTGCTATTCTTCTTGCACCTTCCAGTTGCAGGTTGGCAGGATGAAGACAGCTTGTAGTATGTGACCCATTGAGCAGGGCACTATTGTGGCTCCAGACACATGGCAACTGAGAGTGGGAGTTGTGCTGTAGATGCTTGCCAGCAGGGCAGAGCTAATGAAGATTTCTGGGGGAGAAAAGAACCTCAGCAAAGCAAGACTATCTGTTTGAGGCCTTCTGCCTTGTACAGAGCATGGTCCCATAGCCAGTGTGACTGGGTGGGTGCAGTGATGTCCTCTGAATGGAATCTGTTGTTTTATGTCGAGGGGAAGAGATAAGTGAAGTTTTCCTTGCCACACCCTGAGAGGAATAATAAACCAGCCAGGCAGCAACTGTCTGCAGACAGCCCTTGTTACCAACCCACAGGCTCTGCTCTGGCTGGGATTCCTTGGCCAAAACCTCGGAGTGTGGGAGAAGCTTGTCACTGGAATCATGACAATAGATGATGATGATGGATGTACAAAATGGAAAATCCATGTCAGACACAGACACGGTGCCAAATGGCCCCTGTGGTGCTGGGGCTCATCTTGACTTGTCCTACAGGGAAAGCAAACAAGGCTTCAGGAAAAAAACAACCCCGAAGTGAGATCATTTGATATGCTAATCTGTGCCGTGGTTCAGGCATAGTAATGCGGCTGTGAACAAAGGAGAAGCAAGTAAACAGCTAAGACAAAAGGGAGGTCCTGTCTTATTGCTGCTAGAAAAGTTCCTCTGGTCTTGAATAAGGATTTTCCTTGAGAATAAGCTCGAGTGGATCAGTTGGTTGTCATTTTTGCTGTCCGTTCTGTGACCTCCTGGGTGATGATATTGCAGAGGAGCTTGTGTTAGAGAAGGCAGACACAAATTTAGCTGCAGGTTCTGATGAATGGCTGGTTCTTCACATCTGTGTGTGTACAGAGATCACCAGTGATTAGCCAAAGCGATTAGCACTCACTGAAATCCAGCATTGTTCTCCCTGCCCCTCGGAAGCCTTTTCAGGATGCTCTTAAGCATCAGCATTGCCTCTCCAATAGGTTTGAAGGAGCATTTCACAACAATCTGCTCTTCCTATTTGCACCAGAATAAGCAGTATTTCTGTACAGCCGAGATGTCATCATAGAACTGAAATGCTGGAGTCATTAGCTATGACTAGAGTCATTACTATTAACTCACTGGGTGATTTGCAGAGGATTCAGCATTTTCTGGATGCCTGTGGCTTTGTCTTTGCAGGTTGTCTGTCACTTCTGTGTGCTCAATTTGGGCCTGCCATGCCCAGCAGAATGCATGCTGCTTGGTGGAGGGCTACCTTCATTTGTCCAGCTCTCTTTGGGAATTAGTGGACAAACTCAGCTCATCAGGACAGGACCTCAAATGCTCTCTCCACTGTTTGATAAACAGTCTTCTTTCCACAGAGTCATTAAGGTTGGAAGGGACCTCTAAGATCATCAAGTCCAACCATGTACCTGTCACTCCCATACCACTAAACCATGGCCCTAAGTACCACATCTATTCATTTTTTAAACCCCTGCAGGGATGGTGACTCCAGCACCTCCCTGGGCAGCCTGGGACAACACTTAACAACCCTTGCAGGGAAGAAATTCATCCTTATATCCAATCTAAACCTCCCCTGCTGCAACTTGAAGACCATTTCCTCTTGTCCTCTCCCTGGTAACCTGGGAGAAGAGAGCAAGCTCCATGCCTTTGGTCACTGGATGTGCACAAAGGTTAGAAACCTGGATGAAGGTGGTGATGAAAATGTTCTTTTCTTCTAGATTTCATCCACCTTAAGCTATCTTTAGAGAGAGATAAAAACAACATTTCTGCAGATACTGGAAGTATCAAACTCCTGCAGCTGAAGGTGAATCCAGGGATGTATAATCTAAATACATCAGTTCCAAGCTCAAAGAGATGTAGCTGACAACTGTGCATGCTGTTTGATGCCTTTATACTTCACAGGAAATAAACTGCTAGTTTTATGCTCTGTATCTAATAGGCTTATTTAGGCTAAATGCAGTATTTCCAGTGTACACCATACAGAAATCAGCAAATCTCATAGGCACTTCATCCCTCACATTTTCAAGTTGAGGTCTATCTGAACTTTCCTAGCTCTTACCATCATGGGAGTGTATTTCAGTGATTCTGTTAAGAGCAGATGTGTGGGCTTACTAATGTAATTTTTCTTCATGAAGCTTACATATTTAATCCAATAGGCTGTGGAACTTGGTCTGTTGGTTTTTTTTCAGGAGCCATCACTAGCTTGCTCCAGAAACAGTTGTCAGAACCCCCCCAAAAAGACAGAATACAAGTAACAGTCCTGAGATCCTAGATGTAAGAATGGTCTTACACAAACTGGAGTTGTGCAACAGAAACCAGACACCAAATCATGGCAGTGTAGTGCTTTATGAAGCAGTAGCATGAACTTATTTTCTTGTTTAATTAGTTTTTTGTGACATAAACATGTATCTCCTGCCTTTGATCCAGAAGGGTGCTGTTGACCTCTCAGGACAGGAGAGTGTGGGCTAGTGGGCTGAGCAAAGGGAGTTCTAATCTGTCAGAGCAACACCAGTAACTTTCAGGATGGTCTTGGAGAAAGCAGGGCAGAATTTAAAGGGCTTGTCCTTCAATTAAAAAGGTTAATAATCACAACAACAATAATGCATGGACTCAAGCTTAGAGAGAAGCAAGTGTGTGTTGAGGCTTAAATTCCATTCCAGCTTTTGGCAATAAATGCTGTGTGTTTAAATTTATTCAGCACAGTAAGAGAATTCCACATGCATGATGAGCAAGTTCAGGTTTGTTTTGATTTTTTTTTTTAATGTTTCAGAGTTTTGTTTTGTTTTTAAGCAGATCTTGCCATTTTCTTTCTGCTGTGATTTCTAGGCTAAGTGTCATAGCTGATATTTTCACTCTTGAAAGTAAGTCATCACTTTGTGTGCGTTCAAATCCAGCTTTGGAAAATGACTCACTACTTCTTTTTGGCACTAGAAAGTTTATTACAGTATACAAGGGATTCTGCAAACAGGGGAGAGTTTATTCAGCCTCAGCCATTTGATTTAGTGTGTTTGTGGTGAGCAGTTAACAGTTCTCGTAAGTGATTTTTCTAGGGCAGTGTTACTGGGCTGGGGTTTTGAAGTGAAATAAAAGAGAGTAACTTTTTTGCAGGTGGTGCATAGGTAGGTTTTTCTGACTTGGAGCAAGATTGTCAGTAGCTTTTTCTGCACAGCCTTTAATAATCACTCCTGGCTTGCAAAGAACGTCAACAGTGAGTGCTGTAAATCATGAAGGAAGGAGTAACCCGAGACTTGAGATGAGAAATGTGGGCTCCTCTCTGAGTTCAGGCGAGTGGAGCTTGGAGGAATCACTTGGAAATGGTGAATCAGTGCTTGGCTGCTGCCTGAACCTTGGACTAACTTTGTCGTGTGCTGCTGCTGCTGCTGCTGAACTTGCTCGTTCCTTGAGTTACTTGGAATCTGTCTTGGCTGTGCAAACACTCTCAGAGGAGGTCATGAAGGGAGATGGCAGCGCCATGTGGAACCTGATGTGGAAATACTGCATTTCTGTCAGGACAATCAGGTATGCTGAGGATATAGCAAAGTTTATTTTGTGGTGGGTCTGAGAACAGCACAGGAGGGGGTGTGAGGATCGTGTGTCCTGCTCTTTGTGTTCTTTCATCCTGCTTAGTTAACTCTAAGCAGTCTGAGGTGCATATTAAGCTGGATTCTTACTGGTCCTTATACTAAAGTTTTGAAAAGAGAAATGCAGAGTTACTGGAAACAAAAAAAGAGTGGAGCTGTCACGATTTCAGGCTTGGAAATGCCTCTGTCTCATCTGCAAGCTGGCAAAAGCTGGAGTGTGAAAGAAACCTTCTTTTCATGATTACTTGCCTGTCATAATCTTCTCTTTATAACTGTCACAGAATAGTTAAGGTTGGAAGAGACCTCTAAGTTCTTCAAGTCCAACCATACCTAGCACTCCCATACCACTAAACCTAAGTCCCTATTGTGTCTCCCAAATCCAGAGACAGAGCACCGTTTGCTTCAGGCAAAGAGGGGGAAGGGGGCTTTGATGACCTCGGAGGTCTCGATGTTTCCAGGCTGATGATGGAGTGAGCTCTAGGCTCTTACCTGGCTGTGCTGGGTGGGAAGGCAGCGACTGCTCCGGACTCTGCGAGGCTGTGGCTGCTCTGCCTCGCTGGGCATGTTCCCGGAGCGCTGCCTGTTTGACATGCTGCCCTGCTCCCTGCATTCCGGGAGAGTTTATTCCAGGAAAGGAGCTAGGGAGCGGCGTGCTGGGTGACTGTGTGTGCTCACGGGGGTTAAATAAAAGAGCTACTTGTTGCGGTGCTGTAGTTCTTTGCCGTGGCAGGGTGAGGTGAGCGGGGTGGTGCTGGTGCTGCCTTCGGTCCTGCAAGCTTCCCTGGGCAAATCCCGGCGGCTGGGTAATTGCTGCACTTCACGCTGCAGAATGAGCCTTTGCTGGGGAAATGGTGTAGAGAGCCTGACTTCCTGCCTGAACTTTCATTACAGCCACAATGAGGAGAGCTCTTTATCATCTGGAGACCAAAATGAAGCGAAAGAGTCCCTTAGCTCCCAGCAGACAGTGAGTCAATAGAAGAGAAATTAGAAGTAATCTCTGAGAGAGGATTTGGTTAAGATAAAAGTCATTTTATTTATGGTCTGGGTTTAGAAGCAGCAGAGAGAAAGCCTGAAACACGTGGGATCAGTGCTTAAATCCAGAGAATCAGTCTGTCTTGAGAGCATAGGTGTTCTCCCTGACCTCAGTACCACTGGAAATGGCTGAGAAGAAGTCCTGTGCAAAGCTCCTTGTATAACTGAGAGGAAGCTTCCAAGGCTCCTCAGAGCACTTGGGTATGGAGATGTTTCTGAAGATCAGCATGCCATTTGTGCTCCCCTGTAAGCAGCCAATGCTTGCTTTCATCAGTGACCTTACTACTGGTCAGAATATTGGCTTGGTTGCTTACAGCAGGGCTTGTTCCCAGAGCAGCTCCCAAGGCAGAGTCACACCATGCCTCTCTGTTACAGCTCTGTGAGTACTTCCAATTAATGGTTTTTGTTGGCTTCACAGACCTTATTTTCTTTGGCAGTGACACCAATGAGTTGTGGAACGAGATCTCTGCCACCTTCATTTGCTTTTCTGATAGCCTTCACAAATCCTCAAGCTCTCCCTGAGTTTTGGAAGGCTTTAGTAGCCTCTCTGGCTCCTTCCTGTTCTTACCGACTAAGTATGAGGCTCTACCAGGCCTTCTCCCCTCTCTGCCCCCTCCCCTTTCTAGCAGCCTGGGAAGCCTATGCAGCCCCAGCTGGAGATTCCAGTGAGCTTCCATGTGTTTTATACCCAGCTGAGTGAGTTTGTTTTTCCCCTCTGTGTGTAAGCTGCCCTGCTGAAGGCATTTCTCCACGCCCATGGTGCCACCACATTGCACTGACTACACTAGAGCAGTTGTGCTAGAGCTCTTACTGATGTACAGGGGCTGAAAGAGGGGTTTTATGCCTTGCTGAGAAAACAGCCCCACTCCAAGAGGAAAGTTGTTACTAACTGAGTTTTAGGACTGGTCTTGATTCCATTGGACTCCAAGAGCTTTAAAAAAAAAAAAAAAGTATATTTGACTGAATCTTTGTTGTCTGTTTTAAGGCTGTGGCCTAATTAAGCTGAGCTTTACAATATTACCAGGCTATCTCCCAAGGCAGAGGCAGGGTCTGGATATATCCTCAAAACAGAGTGAGCAGTGGTGTGCTGCATGAGCTCCAGGACAGTGCTCACCTGGAGCTGATGTGTCTCTATATCCCAGGGGAGAATCATAGAATCCTTTATGTTGGAAAACACCTTTTAAGGTCATTGAGTCCAACTGTTAACCCAAACCTGCCAGATCACCACTAAACCATGTCCCTCAGCATCAGGTCTACATGCCTTTTAAAGCCCTCCAGGGATGGTGACTCCATCTGTCCCATTTGCCTTGTGTCTCCACCTGATGAGATAGAGGATCAGCATCCTTTTCCCTTGACCACTCTCTGCAGCTCCCAGCATGTTGTCACCCAGTGGCTGCTCTAGCAGTGCCAACACTGCATGGGCAGAGGTAGCACCCAGGCTTGGGCTGCACAAAGGCTCTGCCTTACACTTGCTCCTCTGCACACCAAGGGCACTGCTACAGCTTGTGTCCCACCTTGGGCTGCAGGAAGAGATGACAGCTGTGGGGAGGAGGGGACAGGAGAGGTGACCCTAAAGTGACCAACAAGGGATCCCATCCATGGATGTCATCTTCAGTATAAAGCTGAGGGATCACCAGGGTCAAGTCTCTTCTCCAATGGTCAATGCCTGAGGAGGACTCTCTCTGTTCTGCCTTTGATCACAATCCATGTGTTCTGAGTCCAGCTCCTGAATCCAGTTCCCATCTGCTGTTGAGCCCAGCCTGGGACTTCCCCAGTGCTGCCACAGCATCAGTGGTGACAGTGATGGAATTGTCATCAGGGGGTTGAGTTCTATCTTGGGTTTGTCTAGATTTCATTTTAATGTTGTTATTTTCATTGAAGCTGTTTCAGTTTTCTTTTCCAACCCATCAGTCTCTCTCCCTTATTCCCTTTGTCTTCCCTTTTGGAAGGCAGAGGGGTTCAGGGGAAGCCTCTGTCACTTATCTGCTGGCCAGCCCAGCCCTGACCCAGGTTCTCTCTTCAGGTAGCCATTGTATTTCTAGGGCTGTATCAGTACTAAACCAGAAGAACACGTGTTGTCTGGAGCCAGGGAGCACATCAGCTGTCTGTGGAATTCCTGGATCCTTTGGTGATGTGCTCCATGCCAGCCAGCCCATACAGATGGGGTTAGTGGTTAGGGGAGCAGACTGGAGCCATCTGAATCAGCAGATCCTCAGCCCACTGAGAATAAATGAAAGGGTTTGTAGTCATGTAACACATAGTTTTCAGCTTGCATCTTCCAGTTCCAGTTGCAAGCAGTGGAGGAAAACAGTCAAGAGTTAGTTCTTAGTGCTCTACACATCTGGAAAGAAGTAAGAGTTAGCCCTCAGTATGAGTTGTCATGGAGTTTCTTCCCTTATTTTCTTTCTGCTACAAACATTTTTCCATCTTGATTTAGTCATACTTTATTTTTAGTTGACTGCTTTGGGGTTTGGTTGGGGTTTTTTGTTTGTTTGTTTGTTTTTCCTGGAAACTGACAGAAAAATAACACCCTGACAAGTGAAAGGGCCTCACTTGGGCTTTAATTGCATTTTGGGCAGGAGGAGTTACTGTAACTGTGTAGGGAAGGGGCAGCTCTGGAAGTGTGGAGTACCTAAAGTCCTTGCACAAGTCCAGCTAGATCACATCCACAGCTTGTCCCTTGGCCACTGAGGTAGTCACACTATCATAGAAAGCCACTAGGTTTGTCAGACAGGATCTGCCCTTAGTGAAGCCATGCTGACTGTCTCTGATCACCTCCCTCTCCTCCATATGCCTTAGCAGACCTTCTAGGAGAATCTGCTCCATGAT
>VWZO01003023.1:46682-72404 GCA_013396975.1 Bucco capensis | reverse complement strand
CCAGAGGTCCCTTCCAACCCAAACCAGTCTAGGATTCTAGGATTCCATCCTACCCCAGTGGCAGGGTTCACCACAAAGCTTGTGTTTGTGTTGGTCAAGGAAGCAGATCAAGCAGTGGTGAGAGCAGGACACAATGCTCACACAGCTGAAGAGTGCCCTTACCTTAGGGGAGACAGTATGGGCTGAAGAGACCGCAGTGAGCCAAGGCTAGAGACAGTTTGCTCTGTAGTTCCTTGGCAAGCATCAGCAGCCTTCTCATAGTTATCTTGCAGAACCAGCTATGAGTGGGTAGATAAGAATTGCCCAGGGCAGTGCTGCAGTCACCATCCCTGAAAACTAAAATACATAAATTAAATATATGATTACAGCATCAGTTTGGTTGGAAGAGACCTTGAAGATCATCGAGTGCAACCATTAACCCAACACTGTCAGGTTATCACTAAACCATTCCCCTCAGCACCACATCTACAAGTCTTTTCAACCCCTCCAGGGCTGGTGACTCCACCACTGCCCAGGGCTTGACAACCCTTTTGGGGAAGAAAAATGGAATCAGCTTCTAGGCTTCTTCTGAGTTTTCCTGTCTTTGCATCAATGTTTAGCTCAAAGCTTCAGTTTGGGAGAAGAGCAGCTCTGTTTTGGAGGATGCCAAAGCTCTGTCCTTTAGCAACATAGGCTGTAATGACATGCATGGAAACCCTAGAAGTCAGAAACCTAATCCAAGGCAGCCTAGAGAAGTTAACAGACTGTTTTATTATTTACACAGACCTTTCCAAAGAGCTTGTTGATGCAGAACCATAGGTTACTAAGCTGGTACAATTTGTTAGTCTAGCAATGAGGGAGTTCAGCTCTCTTTAAGGTAGCTTTTTGTCTTTTATTTCTTGCTGTAGGTGAAAATGTACATGGCAGCATTTAGACCAGAAGTACTTTTTGAGGTGTACATTTCCACTCCTAGCCCTGGGATGTTTTCTCAGACCTACCTAGCAGTTGACATTTAGGATACTGCTTCTGTTGTTGCTCTGAGCTGACTCAGTGGTCTGGCTGGTTAGAAGTCCTGAAGCAGCCCTTTTCTGCTTGTGTCTTTCTGCTCTGAGCATGTAGACAAGAATCAAATTCTATGGCAGTATTACCAGCTCAGAGTTATCTTCTGGTGGACTGTAAAGCAAATTAGGTAGAGAGCAAATAAAGCTCTGAGCTTATCAGCTTCTCAGAAGATCATGCATTTTCCAGGAGGAGTCAGATGATGGTTTAGTATCTGGTGAGTACTGATCAATTTAATGCTTTTGAATCATGTGTTTAACAGCAGTGGATGCTGTGCATTGACTGCAGTGTGAAACGCATGGTGTGGGAAATGATTTCAGTGAAGAAGACTTCAACTGAAATGCCTGGTAAAGGTTTTTATTCCGTTTCTAATCATAATTCATCTTGCTGTACAAGTGCTATTTCTAATTCTTGGTGTCTTTTTGCTGTTTCCCATGCAAATACCTACCCATTAATCATTTTCTTTGTCAGTAATCATCAAAACCAGCAAGAATTTATGCAGTAAGCAAAGTGTCCTGCCTTCAGTCATCTTTGAGCAGGAGACAATAAATTTGTTTGTATCATTAACTGCCTGACAGGTATTAAGTGACTGAAGTGTTTGAAGTGTGATGAGGTTGGTGGGTTTTAGATTGGACAGGGTTTTCCTGCTTGGCAGAACCACTTCATTAGGAGAGTTTAGGGTTTCATGACAACTGTAGGAACAGCTAGCTCATCTCCTACATGTTTACTTCAGATCCTCCAAGCAGGTGATGAAACTTAAGGCCAGCTGAAGGTGAGCAAGGCAGCATGTCCTGAGCTGCTGCACTCCTGGAGTGTCTCCAGGCTGAGCATCCTGAGGGTAGACCTGCATGCTGGAGACTCACCAGGGAAGGAGGAAATGTGCTCTCCAGTTAGTCATACCTGCACTGATTTGCTGGCAGTGCCTCAGCAACCCACATGCTGGTTTGTGTTCCATGAATTGTTGTTAGTTTGTCACATCAGAGCAATGGAGAGTATTTTCTCCGCAGCATGAGGCCACTTCCCTGGTCTAATGGAACCTGGTTTGTANGAGGCTGTGCAGTCTCCTTGTCTGGAGCCATTGCAGAGCTGCCTGGACACATTGCTGTGTGAGCTGGTCTAGGTGATCCTGCTCTGGCAGGGGGGTTGCACTAGATGACCTTTCTAGGGCCCTTCCAACCCCTGACATACTGGGATACTGTGAATTGCCACCCTGACAGGAAGCATTTTGGCTCAGCTCTCCTGAAAATGGTCTATTTTCACATGAGTTGTTTTATTAATAATAGTAATTGCTTCTCTCCTCTGGAGTACTGTGTGTTCAGTTCTGGGCCCCTCAGGCCTAGAGAGACCTGGAACTCCTGGAGTGAGTCCAATAGAGAGCCACAAAGATGCTGAGGGGCTGGAGCATCTCCCTTCTGAGGGAACACTGTGGGAGCTGGGCTTGTTCAGCCTGAAGAAGAGGAAGCTGAGAGGAGCCCTTCCCCATGTACGGAAGTAGCTGAAGGGAGGGCAGCAAGAGGATGGAGCCAGGTTCTTCTGGCTCCTGTGTGTGGCTTCTCAATGTGTGTCAGCACAGAATCATTGAATCATTTAGGTTGGAAGAGACCTTTGAGATCCCTGAGCCCAACCATTCCCCAGCACTTCCAGGTCACCACTGAACCATGTCCCTCAGCACCACATCTCCGTGGCTCTTCAGCCCCTCCAGGGATGGTGACTCCACCACTGCCCTGGGCAGCCTGGGCCAATGCAGGGACATTGTGGGAAAGGATATGCTGAGCTTCTCTTGCCTCCTGGAAGACAAAAGGCATGTTTATCCTCTTATCTAAGAGCAAGTCTTGCTTGCTTTTGGAAGTGGAGAGAAGCAATAGCTCTTCTGGGCAGACATAGTTCTAAAAAAGCTTTATAAAAGCCACAAAAACAGCTTTAGTGCAGCTACTGTTGGTTTTGTTATGTTCCAAAGGAAAAGGATGGTGATTGAACTGAAGTTTGAGGACCAAATTAGCAGTTACATTTGTTTAATTGCACATTTTTTTATCTTAGGTATTGAGCTTAGATATAAAGCTCAGCTGCAATTTACTGAGGGTCATTTGAGTGTTCCCCAAATGCCTGCAGACCTGTCTACTGCTAAATATGAGTTCTGCATAGCTAGATGTATCTGTATCAGCAGATGTTGGTATGGCCTAATTCCCTTCCATGTTTAATTAGGAATAATGAACCATTCCACCAAATCAGGGAAATAGGGGCAGGTTGGTCCCTTCAGTAGCTTCTTACCTGTCTGAAATGGTCTTTTAATGTTTCAAAATAGGTGAAAACTAGGCATTAGGAAAAACATACTTTTTAATATGCCTGCTCAGGAGAGTTTAACCTGAATAGTATATTAACCTGACTCCTATGTTAATCTGAATATCACAGAGTCACAGACTGGTTTGGGTGGGAAGGACCTTTCCAGGTCATCTAGCCCATCACCCCTGCACTCAGCAGGGACATCTGCAACTAGAGCAGCTTGCTCAGAGCCCCAAACAACCTGACCTGGAATGGTTTCATGGATGGGGCATCTCCCACCTCTCTGGGCAACCCATTCCAGTGCCTCACTACCCTCATGGTGAAAAATTTCCTCCTTATATCTACTCTAAATCTCCTGCTTTAGTTTAAGGCCATCACTCCTTGTCCTGCTTGCTAAACAGACTGTCCCCATCTTCTTCATATTCATCTGAATATTCCAGACACACAGCTCTGAACTTAAGCACTTCTCCCCAGATGGCAATCCTCAAGACCTCTGTCCTGCAGTGTGCTCAGCTCTGTGATTCCTCTGGACATTGTATACAAAGCCCTGGTGACAGCATTTCACTCTCTGTATATTTTCAAGTGAATGTAACAAACACTTTGGGAGGCAAAGAGCCAGAGAGATGGAGATAAATACTTGAACTCTTTCCAAAGGGCCAGTGTTAATTCTTTGAAAACAAACACTTGAAAAAAGGACTAAAACTTTAAAGACAACTTCCTGAAAACTTGTTCCCACCTTGGGATACTGTTCCAGTAATGCCTGTCTTGCAGGGACAGGCATAGACTTGGTGTTTCTTGGAGTAGCAAGTGAGAAATCATGCTGCAAGGGCTAGAAGTGATAGTTCAGAAGTTGTTGCTGTGCTTCCTCCCACCTAGCACCAGGGGAGGTTTAGATTGGATATAAGGAGGAATTTCTTCCCTGCAAGGGTTGTTAAGTGTTGTCCCAGGCTGCCCAGGGAGGTGCTGGAGTCACCATCCCTGGAGGGGTTTCAGAAACATTTAGCTGCTCTCCTTAGGGCCATGGGTTAGTGGTATGGGAGTGCTAGGGATGCTTGGACTTGATGAGCTTAGAGATCTCTTCCAACCTGAATGATTCTGAGATTCTGTATTTGTCCTGACTCCTTCAGTTTATGGTCTGACAAACTGCTATGTGGTGATGGATAAGGAAAGGAGTCCACAGTAAAAGTAGGCTACCCCCCAAAAATGGGTCTAATGAGTTAGAGTGATCAGTGCTTCTTATGGTACTGTCACTTCTGGAGGGAAATGTTCAGCAAACAAAAGGGCAGGGCTTTTTCCTCCAAAGTGGTGGAACAAGGAAGCTTCTAAAGAAATTGGGAGTGGAATCCCTTGAAGTGTGTGCTATGCCACATGTGCCATTTCAAAGCAAAGACAGAGATGGATGTTCACAGAGTAACACACTAGTTGGAGCTTGAAGGGAACTGTCAAGGTCATCTAGTCCAACCCCTCTGTAACCAGCAGGGACATCTGCAGCTAGAGCAGCTTGCTCCCAGCCCCAAACAACCTGACCTGGAATGGTTGCAGGGATGGGACATCTCCCACCTCTCTGGGCAACCTGGGCCAGGCTCTCACCACCCTCACTGTAAAAAAATTCTTTCTTCTATCTAGTCTAAATCTCTCTCTTTTAGTTTCAAACCATCACCCCTTGTCCTGTACCAACAGGCCCTGCTAAAAGGTCTATCCTCTTCTTTCTTTTAGGCCCTTTAAATACTGAAAGGCTACAAGGAGATCTCCCTGGAGTCTTCACTTCTCCAGGCTGAGCAACCCCAACTCTCTCAGCATCAAAAATGTCTTCTATCTTTCCTCTTTCACTTAAAGCATCACCCCTTGTCCTGTCACAACAGGCCCTGCTAAAAAGTCTGTCTCTATCTTTCTTATTGGCTCCTTTCAGTACCCAAAATGGAAATCATCCAGTTGCAGAAAGACTCCCAGACTCCTTAACAGTTCAAGTCCCAGAGCTGCTAAGAAAGGACCAAGCAGCACTAGCAGGCATGTGGCTATTCAGCTCCTGCTTTAACCCATAAAACCAGCAAAAAAACCTACACACACACACAAAAAAACCCCTTATGCAAGTATTTCTGTACCTGATACTCTATATTTCATAGTCTGTGTTCAACTGTTAAATAAGCTTACTGCCTCAGTAGTGTTTTGTGTTAATATTTTATCGTTTCCTCAGACTGCAGAGGAAAAAACAGGATTATTGGAGGTACTTTAGGAGCCTTATGGGAAAGCTCTGAGAGCACTAGGAAAGCTACAAGAGTGGTCAGTAGGAAAACTGTTTGGAGAAGGGTCAGGATCAGCAGAGTGCCCAGGTGGCCAAGAAAGCTAACAGCATCTTGGCCTGGAGCAGAACTAGTGTGAGCAGTAGGAGCAGAGAGTCATAGAATCCTAGAACAGTTCCAGCTGGAAGAGACCTTGAAGCTCATCAGTGCAGCCTTTTTCCTAGCCCTATCACCCCACTAAATGATGCTCCCCAACACAACATCCACCTGTCTCTTCAACACCTCCAGGGATGGGGACTGAAGCACCTCCCTGGGCAGCCTGTTCCAATGGCTCACAACCCTTGCAGCAANGTGTGAGCAGTAGGAGCAGAGCAGTGCTCATCCTCCTGCACTCAGCACTGGGGAGGCCACAGCTAGAGTGCTGGGCTCAGGTTTGGGCTCCTCAGTGCAAGAAGGAGCCAGAGGCATTGGAGTGTGTGCAGAGAAGGGCAAGGAGGCTAGGGAGGGCTCTGGAGCACAAGTGTGCTGAGGAGCAGCTGAGGGCACTGGGCTTGGTTAGTGTGGAGAAGAGGAGGCTCAGGGGAGACCTTAGCTCTCTCTACAACTCCCTGCATGGAGGCTGGAGTGAGCTGGGGGTAGGTCTCTTCTCCAGGGTCAGCAGGGAGAAGACAAGAGGAAATGCCTTCAACGAGGGGAGAAGAAAACCTCTCTTTGTCTTGTCTTTCACTAAACCATCCTTTTCAGCACCACATCTACATCTGCTTTTTGAACACTTCCAATGATGGCAACTCCATCACTTCCCTGGGCAGCCTATGCCAGGACTTGACAACCCATTTGGGGAAGAAACAACCCTTTAGTGAGGAGCATTATGTCTAACCTTTCAAGAGGTGTTTGTTTTGCAAGGTGGTGACCTGCTCTCTGCTGGTGCCTGCTCAGAACCATTAGGCCACTGAGGCCATTCTGTCTTTCTAAGTGGTAAGATCAGGATGTGGTCTTTGCCTCCTTCATACCAGTGGCTAATGAAGCTATTAATAGGAAGAGCCATGTATCTCATTTTCTATCAAACAGCAAAAATACATTTATGTCCTTGGGGTTCTGACAGCCATATGTGTCTAAGCCAGATGAGGCTGCTAAGGAAACAAGGTCCCATGATGGTCTTCTCAGCCTTTTCCCTATCTGTCTCTAATTTTTCATGTCTATCAAAGCACAAAAGATGAATTTCACTATGCCTAAATCTGCTGAGAGTAAAGGGAGGGAAATATTTTGTCCAAGTAGTCAGAGTTCATTAAAAAGGGAGATGAATTTTGCACAAAGCTTTAACAAATTGCTTTAGAATCTGGCCCCAGTGTGTGCTATTCATTCATTCTTCATAACTTTCCTTTCAAAAAGCTTTTAAAGCTCCTGAGCACGGGGCTAGGATGCACTTTGGGTTGGGAAATTATCTTAGCAGACCTCAGGATTTTTTTCCCCAATGGTAATTTCAGAGCTGTTGTGTCATCAAATCAGTGCATGGTATTATCATGTCCCCCTGGACTTTTAAAGTCTGTCCCTCCAGGGGAAATGCAGGGACCATATGATGGCAGCTCTGAATAGATTCATGAGCATTTCTCTTTAACAAATGTTACATTTCAATCCCTTTGTCAGAGGAACATCCTGCTTTTCTGATGAAGTGGTGTGTCAATGTTATATCACCTTGACTAGAAGGTTCTGGCTATCAGCTAGACTGACAAGCTCCAGCTTAGCTTTAAAACTACCTGCAAGCCTCCTCTTGGCATTAAAATGCACAAACATTTGCTAAAGTAATTACTTTTGTTGAATGAATCAGTGGCATGTCTTGGGAATTTGCTGCTGCTGAAGACCATCCCCCCTGCCCAAAACCTACGTGTCACACAGCAATTCCTCACAGAGGCTGCAAAAAGCTGAACATCATCAATCCACGTGCAAATAAACATCACTGCATTAGTTCTTCAGTAGAAGGAAGACACTGGAAAATCTCAGACTAAGGCATATTGTTCTTTGGCAAAGATTTTTCAAGCCTTTGCTCCTCTTCAAGCTGGAGATGCTTATAATTAAACAGCTCTGGCAACAAATGCTGGCCAGCTGAGGGTCAGGTAGAAAGTTCAAGTCCCAGATGGTTGCTCTCTGCAGATGACTTATCCACCAGATGGGTTCAGATGTTCCACTGGATTTCTTTCTGTTCTTTCCTCTCACTCTTCCAGGATTAAGGCAATTTGTTAGATTCCTATCAAATATTCATATTGTATTTCTATTGACTTCTGCTAAGATTTATTTAGCTAGGAGGAAAAGTTCCCCCAGAGCATCTGTTCTGCTGCCTGAGAGGTACTTTGTTGAGCATTCCCTTCCTATTGATTCAGCCAGAGCTTCCAAGGGTGCCCTAACAAAAGGACATGATCATAGGGGTGAGGAGAAAGAGGAGTAATATTGTTAGGATTTCCTTTTGCTCTTTCAGGGGGTAGTTAAAGCCTGCCTGCTTTTATAGGATAATCAATAGTCATTTGAAACCATTTTGATGATTAGGAGTGATGAAGCAGATGTTCACTGGGAAGCTTATCATGGGAGCTATACAAAAATACAGCAGTAGTGTGTCTGTCTTGGGTTTATTTTGTATCATAGAATCACAGAATCATTATGGTTGGAAAAGACCTCTCAGGTCATCAAATCCAACTGTTAACCTAACACTGCCATGCTCACCACTGAACCATCTCCCCAAGCACAACAACTCTATGGTCTTTGAACACTCCAGGGGTGGTGAGTCCACCACCTCCCTGGGCCAAGGCTTGATAACCCTTTCAGGGAAGAAATCTGAGCCTCCTCTGGCACAACTTGAAACTATTTCTTCTTGTCCTGCCACTAGTACCCTGGGAGAAGAAACCTACCCCTACCTCACTCCAACCTCCTTTCAGGCTAACCTTCAGGTCTCCAGACTAACCAACCCCAGTTTCCTCAGCTGCTCCTCACAACACTTGTGCTCCAGACCCTTCACCATCCTCTGGACACACTCCATCCAGCACCTCAATGTCCTTCTAGGAGTGAGTGGCCCAAAACTGACCCCAGGATTGGAGCTGTGTCCTCCCCAGTGCCCAGTCCAGGAGGACAATCCCTGCCCTAGTCCTGCTGCCACACTAGTGCTGATCCAAGACAGGATGCTGGTGGCTTTTTTGGCTACCTGGGCACACTGCTGGCTCCTCTTCAGCTGCTCTTGTCCAAGGAGCCCAGTTAAGGCCAATGGTGACATGTTGACTTAATTGTGTGTTTTTTAAATAGATCTCAAATATTGTGGAGCTAGTTTCCCTCCTGGAAATGAGGACTTGGATATCTAGTTCCTGGTGTTCACAGCCTTTTTGACTTCTGGAAGACTACATGGCAGGAGGTTACAGTTTCTTTTGGTTCAGATTCCAAAACCAGAGTGGTTCAGGAGTTTATGTGTGAGGAATAAGCAAGACAGAAACAGATCCTCAACTCCAGAAGATATGACAAGAAGGTCTGAACAGAGGCTGTTGTGTTCATTACTTCCTGTAATCTCTTTTACATTGCAGTAAGCACAAAGCTCAAGCTGCTGGTATTCCCAAACTGTGCTGAGTAGTCAAAATACCTTCCAAATTTCAGATTCAAAAGTTTGATTATGAACTGGATGAGAAGCAGCTGAGGGCACTGGGCTTGGTTAGTGTGGAGAAGAGGAGGCTCAGGGCAGACCTTAGCTCTCTCTACAACTCCCTGACAGGAGGTTGGAGTGAGCTGGGGGTAGGTCTCTTCTGCAGGGTTAGCAGGGAGAGGACAAGAGGAAATGGCCTCAAGTTGCACCAGGGGAGGTTTAGATTGGATGTCAGGAGGAATTTCTTCCCTGCAAGGGTTGTTAAGTGTTGTCCCAGGCTGCCCAGGGAGGTGCTGGAGTCACCATCCCTGGAGGGGTTTCAGAAACATTGAGCTGCTCTCCTTAGGGCCATGGGTTAGTGGTATGGGAGTGCTAGGGATGGTTGGGCTTGATGAGGTTAGAGGTCTCTTCCAACCTTCATGATTATGTGAATTAAGTGGTTTAGAGAAATGCTGCTGTAGATGTATTATGGAGTTTTTGTGTTTGAAAGGTATTCTTGCTTTTGTCACTAGAAAAACACTCCCAACAAACAAACAGCCAACTTCAACACTCTTTTAAAGAAGCTTCCATAAACCTGGAAGGCAGATTTCCCTGAATTTACTCAGCCTGAATGTTGATCCCAAGGTTGGTGGAGGTTGCCAGTAAGTTTGCAGATGCTCTGTGATAATCTCTCTGTGCAGTTTGTGTCCTGCAGTTTGAATCAGGAGTGAGGATGAATTTTCATCCTGACAGGTACTGTGATCATTCTCTTGGTGAATCCATCACTAGACAAATCTGTTAGTTAAATGTGGTTCAAATGCATGATTTATGCAATATAGAAGGCACTGATGTGGTGCCACTGAAATTCAGTGGGGAAACTCCCACTTTCTTCAGCAGGAATCTCACTTTTGCCCTCAGGAGAGAACCAGTGAACTGGAAAATGATCTGAAGTGTGCCTGATGTTAGCCTCCTCAAAAAGAAGGCTTTGGAAATCATTTTGCTACCTTATGGTTTGCAGTTATCTTTACCCTTCCTTTGTTCTTAAAAAGAAAGCAAACTTTAGAGCTCTTGCTACAACAGCAATCCAATATTTCTTGTGTGAGCTTGTTTGTGACAAGACTGTGCTGTCTGTACAGAACTGGGAAGATTCCACTGCAAATGAATTGCTTTCTGCAGCTGAAGGAACTGCTTTGGTAACAAGGTGTGCAGGGGAGCCTCTTTGCTCTCTACAGTTAATTTCTACTCATCTGGCCAATTTGGTGATGTCTTTTCTGCTAATTTTACCATGTCTTTTGTTGGTTTTTTTTTTTAGCTTTAGATGTTAGAGGTGTGGATTCAATTAAATCATAGAAACATTTAGGGTGGAAAAGATCTCTGAGATCATCAGGTCCAACTGTCAACTTATCACTCCCATGCCACTGAACCATGTCCCTAAGCACCACATCTAGATGTTTTTTATACACCTGCAGGGATGGTGATTCCACCACTGCCCTGGACAGCCTGGGCCAATGCCTAACAACTCTTTCTGGGAAGATATTTACCCTAATGTCCAACCTAAACCTCTCCTGGCACAACTTGAAGCCATTTCCTCTTGTCCTAACACTTGTTCACTGGGAGAAGAGACCAACCCCCACCTCACTCCAACCTCCCTTCATGGAGCTGTAGAGAGCAAGAAGGTCTCCCCTGAGCCTCCTCTGCTCCAGGCTAAACAACCCCAGTGCCCTCAGCTGCTCCTCAGCACACTTGTGCTCCAGACCCTTCACCAACTTCACTGCCCTTCTCTGGACACACTGCAGCATCTTCGTGTCCTTCTTATAGTGAGGGACCCAGAACTGACCCCAGGATTCAAGCTGTGACCTCAGGAGTGCTGAGTTCAAGAGGACAATCCCTGCCCTATTCCTGCTGCCACACTAGTGCTGATTCAAGGCAGGATGCTGTTGGCCTTCTTGGCCACCTGGGCACAGATGTGTGACAACAACATAATACTAACCCACAGAAACATTCCTTTGAGTGCTCTTAACAAGGAAAGACCTTTTTCTCTTTTCTTCTGTGCCCTCTTATTGTCTCTTTATTGCTCAGGGGTAGAAATACTCTGATTGCAGTAGACATGTTCTCACAGAAAGCTGCTTAAGCAATTGGGTTTGGGATGTGCTGAATGCCACAGTTAGCCTGAAAGCTAAATGCTTTTAATGAAGAGACAAAGCTCATTGTGTGATATTGCTTAGTTGCTTTAACTGGATTGAGAGACTTGAAGCAGACTGTGTCAGTCAAGGCAGGGAAAATGTCCCTCACTGGAAGCATCGTCACTCAACACATCATCATCTCTGGGCTTGGAGGATAAAGCTACTTAGTAGAATCTTAGCACCTTCCTAAGAGGTTATGTGTTTCAAGGCAAATCCAAAGTTGGGCTAACAAAACAGAATATGAGACAGGCCACAAAATAGATGGTTTGTTCTATCATCTCTACAGGAGTNTGAAGCCTAGCCATACATACATACATACAAGAGTTCTAGATAAGGAGTTCTCTTTCTAGATGCAGGTGCTCAGCAGCAAGCCTGGCTTTGACATACCATGTGTGTAGGTAGGCAGCAGTGTTGCTGTGCTCTGCCTTCTGGCTGTGCACACATAATGAATTCGAAGGGCAACAAGGCTGGTGAGGGCTCTGGGACACAAGTGTGCTGAGGAGCAGCTGAAGGCACTGGGGTTGGTTAGTGTGGAGAAGAGGAGGCTCAGGGGAGACCTTAGCTCTCTCTCCAACTCCCTGACAGGAGGTTGCAGTGAGCTGGGGGTAGGTCTCTTCGGCAGGGTTAGCAGGGAAAGGGCAAGAGGAAATGGATTCAAGTTGCACCAGGGGAGGTTTAGATTGGTTGTCAAGAGGAATTTCTTTTCTGAAAGGGTTGTTAAGTCTTATCCCAGGCTGCCCAGGGAGGTGCTGGAGTCACCATCCCTGGAGGTGTTTCAGAAACATTTAGCTGCTCTCCTTAGGGCCATGGGTTAGTGGTATGGGAGTGCTAGGGATGGTTGGACTTGCTGAGCTTAGAGGTCTTTTCCAACCTTAATGTTTCTGTGATTCTGTGTGTAATGCAGACAGTGTCAGAGGACTTTATAGAGCCAGGTGCCAGGAGAGTGTTCTCTCCACCCACCAGCTCTGTGTGGCTGTGGGTTAACTCCAGTAGGTGCTGTGATGTAAGCAGGGCTGTGGCCAAGCACCTTGCTAAAGCCATCAGCACAGGTGGCTGATAAGCTCTTTTAATTATAGCTAACGTGCTTAATTACAGAAGGGCTGTGTAAAGCTGCCAGGCAGTTCCAGAGAGCTTCCCATCTTGCCTTGCTGGAGTCACACAGCCTCTAGCTCACAAGCTTTTAAACTGTTTACCTAAAATTGGCTTGGAAGGAGGAGTTTAGAAATAAATAAGTCATCTAAGCCTGGGTGTATTAAGACTTGATGGAGGAATGGAGCATGAAGAAGAGCCCTCAGAGGAGCACTTGGGCTTCTGCTGATCTACAGGGAGCTCTTAATGGGTGAGCTTTGGATATCATGTTGGATTTGTTTGTGTGTGTCCCTGTTGCCTTCTGTCCCCATTTCTCCTTTTCATCCCTCCTTTCCCTTTTTTAAAGCTGAGTAACTCCATTTATGTTACATTTTCCGTTGGTTTTATAGTATTCAGCCCTGTTACCAGGTGAACAAGGTCTGAGCTTTGTTCCTGCCCTTCCCCAGTGGCCCTCATGCTGCCTGGGATCAGCTGGCAGTTGTGCAGATGATGATTCCTGGTTTGGGGGGAGGGGGTTGGTTTGCTGAGTTTTTTGGTTGTTTGGTTTGGGGTTGTTTTTTTTTTGTTTGTTTAATTTGGCTGTAAAATCAAAAGCTATGCATGTGTTTAGCTTTCTGATTGCTCATAGCACCAGAGGGGGCTCACAGGCTGCCTGGGCAGCTGGTATAGCCACTTCATCATTGGGATAGGAGCTAAACCTTGCTCCCACCCAGTGGTCTGCATGCAGCAAGCTGTCTCCCCTGGCTAAATGAAAAGCAGTTTTTTAGCATATGATTAGCTGTGCAGTAAGACAGTGCATGGGGTGTGGAGAACAAAGAGGAGAGGAAGGGAAAAGGACATGTATCCTATCATTTTGTGTTCTGTGATTGGGGAAGGAACAGTCATTTGTTGGGAATTACACCCCTGCAATATGAAGTGTTCTCTAGGAAGACCATTTTTGGAGCAACAAAAGATGCTGAAGATTAGCCTTTAAGCTGCAGTGCTGCCTAGGATTTAAGCTTAGGCTGTGGCTCCTTCCTCCAGTACCTTGCATGGCTACAGTGGCAGGGTGAAGGCCTGCAAATTTAGAGTGCCAGGAGATAACACCACAAGGGAAACGTTTCCTTTCTTTTGTTTTAATTTGTCTGTTATCTATTAGTGTTACTTTTTAACTTAAGCAGTGCCTAAATATGTCTCCACACTGGAAAAGAAATAAGAAAGACTTCTGGTTGTTTGGAACTGAGACATTGAGATAATTACTTTTTTCCAGCACTTGCAATGAACTTGGATAACTTCTATATCTGCTTCCCTCTTCAAAGTGTTCCTCCTTCAGTATTCCCAAACACATTCTGAGTGTCCAAACCATCCTTTGGAAAGTCTATCAAGGCACTATTGAAATGCCAGATACAGGAGCTATGCAGTCTATAAGTTCCTAAGCTCACCCAGCTACAGATGTTATATGAACGTAGTGTGTGTTGAAAATGATCATCTTGCTGCACAAACTAACTCTGGAGACTGTGGAATCTATAAATTCATGTCTCCAGTTTAACAGTAGAATCCTAGACTGGTTTGGGTTGGAAGGGACCTCTGGAGCTCATCTAGTCCAACCCCCCTGCAGTGGCCAGGGACATCCCCAACTAGAGCAGCTTGCCCAGAGCCCTGGCAAGCCTCACCTGCAATGCCTCCAGGGATGGGAACTCAACCACCTCCCTGGGCAACCTGGGCCAGTGTTCCACCACCCTTGTGGGGAGCAACTTCTTTCTAATGTCCAGTTTAAATCTACTCTTCTCCAATTTAAAACCATTGCCCCTTGTCCTTTCCCTGCAGGCCTTTGCAAACAGGCCCTCTGCAGCCTGCTTGGAAGTTCCCTTTAGGTCCTGGAAGGTCACTAGTAGTTCCCCTGAAGCCTTCTCCAGGCTGAACAATCCCAGCTCCCTCAGCCTGTCCTCAGAGCAGAGGTGTTGCAGCCCCTGAGCATTCTCGTGGCCTCCTCTGCACCTGCTCCATCAGCTCCATGGCCTTTGTGTGTTGAGGGCTCCAGAACTGGACCCAGTATTGCAGAGGAGGTGTGAGCAGAGCAGAGTGCAGTGGCACAATCACCTCTCTGGCTCTGCTGGCCACGCTTCTCTTGCTGCAGCCCAGGATGCCATTGTGCTTCTGGGCTGCCAGCGTGCACTGGTTGCTCATGGCCAGCTTCTCAGCCACCAGCACCCCAAGGCCTTTTCTGCAGGGCTGCTCTCCATCATCTCATCCCCAGCCTGGATTGATAGTGGGGATTGTTCTGACCCAGGTGCAGGACCCTGCACTTGGTCTTGTTGAAGCTCCTGAGGTAGAGCAGTAGTTTTGTATCTTGTGTGATTTGTAGGGCTATGAAATGATCTTATGATGAGCAAGCTTTCAAAGTCTTCACATAATGAAGTTGCAGATGTTTTGTCTGCAGTGGAAACTTGGGATTCTGACACTTGTGCCTTAATTACTGGTCTCTGTTGGGTTTTGAAGGGCTTTAACAGTTTTGGGCTGACATAAAAATTCTATAAGCTAGAGAGATTGCATGGTGGAGCAGAGGAGGAGAGCTCTGCTGCTGAGGAGGTTGGTGGGAAGGTTAGATCTTCTGACAAGCCTTTAGGAACAGCTACAGGTGCTGTTGGGCCTCAGAGGAATAGGTATGGAAAACTCAGAGCTGCTTGGTGTTGTGCCAGCTTTCATCCAAGAGCTTCATGGGAGCTGTGTGTGAAACCAGAGGGCATAGAATACCACTGAGTGAGGTCCTGCAGCTGGGATGCTGTCAAAACCTTTCCATACATCCCAGTGTGTTTAAGAAGTGTTTAAATGCTCTCCTTAGGGCCATGGGTTAGTGGTATGGCAGTGCTAGGTATGGTTGGGCTGGATGAGCTTAGAGGTCTCTTCCAACCTTACTGATTCTGTGTGTTCCAAGGATAGGGTGTTAGATGGATCTTGCAGATGAAGGACAGGGTTAGTGGTGACCTGGCAGAGTTTAGTTAAAGGTGGGACTTGATGATCTTAAAGGTCCTTTCCAACCAAACCAATTCAATGATTCTACAGGCATCTAGGAGAGGTAATGCAAGCTCAGTACAAGGCTCTGGAAGAAATGGGGAGCTAGGGCTGGAGTGAAGGAGGTGTTTGGGCAGCTCTCAAATCTCTTGAGGAATTGAAGGGGTTCATATTAAGTCCTCTGTCTTTTGTTACTGGGTAAAAATGCCCTCCCCTGCTGTTTGCAATCTTCATGCTGCATGGCAGGGAAACCTAGTATGGGTGTTTTGGTGGTTTGAAATAGTCTGTTTTCAGATGACAAAGAGTTGCTACAGAAGCCACAAGAAATTAGACCGTTTGACAGAGGTAAAAATGATTAATTAAAGGCATTTAGTCGATGATATATCTGCCTAGTGGAATTTATTCTGGAAGTAGGGAAAAAAAGACCCATCAAACCTATGAAGATCTGGAAGATCTTTGCAGTTTGAATGTTGCATGCAGCCTGTAGGATAACAGGAGAACAGTCTGTGTGCTTATATATGTCTAACAATATATATGTGTGTGTTTATGTATAAATAAATAGATAAGACTCCAAACCAAAGTGATACTCTTTCAAGGTGAGATCAAATTCATTCAGTTCAGTATTGTTATTACCTCCACAGCTAATGAAGTGGAAAGTCTGCTCCTCATGCCTGCTCTAGTGCTGGATATTTGGCATTTACCTTCCTGTATGGGGGTAGGTCTCTTCTCCAGGGTTACCAGGGAGAGGACAAGAGGAAATGGCCTCAAGTTGCAGCAGGGGAGGTTTAGATTGGATATAAGGAGGAATTTCTTCCCTGCAAGGGTTGTTAAGTGTTGTCCCAGGCTGCCCAGGGAGGTGCTGGAGTCAGCATCCCTGGAGGGGTTTCAGAAACATTTAGCTGCTCTCCTTAGGGCCATGGGTTAGTGGTATGGCAGTGCTAGGGATGGTTGGGCTTGATGATCTTAGAGGTCTCTTCCAACCTTTGTGATTGTGATATATGATTGGGGCTGAAATTCGTGAGCTAGAGCTTTGAAAGCCTTTCTAGACTAGCTTGAGGATCAAACCCTGAAGCCTGGATGTGAGGTTTGATAGTTTTGAGGAGGATTGAGTTTTGGTTCAGGCCTGTTTGGAGTTAAAAATGTGAGGAGTAGGTCACCTGTAAAAGTCAGGGAAGATGCTGTAGCATCTCCAGAGAAAATGCTTTATTTAGCAGAAATATGAAGTGTGAAATACCATAGCTGAACAGATAATTTAGAGAGACAGCCAGCACTATTCCTGACAGGATAGTATCTGAAGTGTCCCTGGCTGTGGGAATTCCTCATGCTTTTAAAGTGCCATTTAAGTGCTTTGTTAGCTTGATGTGCAATCCTCTGTTCCATGCTCACTCCCAGTCAGGAGACCTTGAGACCAGGAAGGTTTAGTCCTGCAAAAACACTTTTAATTCCTAAACTAGGTTCTATTTTAGTGTGGCTATGGATGTAACACAAAGATTAAAATGGTACTGTTCTGTCATGCATTCAGGAGGTCACCTGCAAGACAAATCTCCTTTGTGCTGTTTGAAATGTGAAGATGCTTTGAACAGTCAAATATCCATCACTGTAGGAACAGTGCATGTTTTCCTAGCTCACTCCTGAAAAAGTGAATTTGTATTCCAGTGAAAGAAATGGAGTCAAATGAAATGGTGCTAACAGAAGGGATGTGTCTGGGAAGAGGAATTGAATCCTTCAGTCCAGGCACAGCAGCTCAGTGAGCTGAAGGTGGTGCCATTGGCCCAGCAAACCTCTCTGAGCTGCTAGCCCAGGCACGAGCTGTGTGATGAATGCATGAAACTTGACCTTCAAATGATAGCAGACTTTGCAAATTTGCTTCCCATTTAAAAATAGACACTTTCTGCTTATTTCATTTGATGTAAACACCTCTTGGCTTGCCAGAAGTAAGGAGAATTTCATTTCCTCTGGCAAAAATGAATACTTGGGCCTTGCTCCATCCCAATGGTGATGTGTTGAAGGGCTTAAAGGTCCAGTCTCATGGTTTATAAACTGGATTACTTTGGTTTGGAATATAAACTAGGGGTTTGGGAATGGTAATGATTCCTTCCTAACAGCAGTTGCTGCTGTGTTCTGTTGAAGTTAAAGTCTGTGCTGCTTCTGGGGCCTTTTTGTTATCTAAAGTAGCTCAGGGAAGCAGGGGAGGTTTAGATTAGATATAAGCAGGAATTTCTTCCCTGAAAGGGTTTTTAGGTCTTGTCCCAGGCTGCCCAGGGAGGTGCTGGAGTCACCATCCCTGGAGGGGTTTCAGAAACATTTAGCTGCTCTCCTTAGGGCCATGGGTTAGTGGTATGGGAGTGCTAGGTATGGTTGGGCTTGATGAGCTTAGAGGTCTCTTCCAACCTTCATGATTCTGTGACCTTTAAAAATCTAAGTGCATACAAGTGCAATAGAGGAAGGTGACTGATGAATGTATTATACAAGTAGGAACCTGTTTGGAATAAGTTGAAGCAAGAGAGTCCAAATTTATGCCACTGCAGTTAGGGGCAAGATTATAAATAGTAAGACAAAAAGAAATCTAATGATTTTTAAATTAAAGCTCAGTAAGGGCAGAAAAAAGTGAATTCTACTTCTTTATGGTGATTGGGAAACCAAATTAGGAGATGTTTTCTCATCTTACAAGGTGGTGCTTTCTGTAGGCTGTGTTTGCAGAAGATAGAGCCACCTGTCAGACCAGCACATCTGGACAAATCATGTCCTAGTGCTTTCAGAAGAGTTGGCCAACAAATTCTCTTCAACATGTAATACTGAATTCTCTGATGGGGATGGCAAAAACAGAAGCCATAACAGTGCAAGTTAATGTAATATCCCTGTTGGAGAAGAAAGGAATCATTTAGACAATAGATAGCATGTGTGAGCCTGCTGCTGATTTCTGACAGGGCTGTAGAAGAGCCAGGAGAAAATTTAATGATGTTAGCCTTTGTCTTGAATTGATATGTCCTTTATTAGAATCATTTAGATTGGAAGAGACCTCTAAGATCATCAGGCCCAACCATTAACCTAACACTGTCAGGTTACCACTAAACCATGTGGCTCAGCACCATATCTCCTCCTTTTTCCAGCCCTTCCAGTGATGGTGAGTCCACTGCTGCCCCAGGCAGTGTCAAGCTGAATGTCTGGGTTGGAGCCCACACTAGAGGAATAGAAACTCTGTCCCAAGGGATTGGGTCTGTAAAAGTCCAGGGAATTGTGTTGAGTAATCAGCAAACTGGTTAGAGGCCTCCTAAGCTTTTGTGAACTGATCTGCTCTGGATGTTTTCAGCATTCAGGAAGGGTGAAATGATTTCAGAGGCATCCAGCTTTGGAGAAGGCAAGGTCTAGGATGTGTTTTCCGATATCAGGACAAATTGCTGATGGGATTCCTATTTTCTCTTCTCTCTGGACAGTGTCATTAATAACTCACTGCACACAGGGATGTTTTTTAGAGGCAATTACAGATATGCCATACTGTACACAAGGTTTGAGAGTGCAGTGTCATCAGTTGCTACTTGAAACAAATGACTCTGTGGCCTAGTGGCACTGTCAAAACTGCAATCTGCACTATGAGCCCTGCTTGATGCTTTGAGAACAGTTTTTCTGTTCCTCTAATTATTTTCTCTGGTCACAAATCAAAGTGTCCCTTATTACTGCTTAAGACCAGGCTTTACTATCTGTGTCCTCCCCAGGGCAGAGGAGAGGGGCAGGAGAAGCTCCCTGGCCCTGCTGCCCACACTCTTCTTGCTGCAGCCCAGGATGCCATTAGCCTTCTTGGCCCCAAGGGCACATTGCTGGCTCCTGGGCATCCTGCTGCCCACCAGCACACCCAGGGCTTGTTCCACTGAGCTGTCCTGCTCCATGGGGTTATTCCTCCCCAGAGGCATCAGTCTATGCTTGTCCTTAGCATTACTAACTTGTGTTGTTTATATCAGTATGTCACACTAAAAAGAAAAACTAAACCAATCTATCTTGGAGATCCTGAGAAGTTTGATATCCATAAAGATGCTAACCCTGGAAGTTCTAAGGACTGTTACTGGTGGTCATGGCACTAACAGTTAAAAATATGCACCGAGGTATGCTGAGTCCTTTGCTGTAAATCCAGTTTTCTCCTAACATCCCAGAGAAGTTAAAGCTCATTGCCTTTCCCAATCTCCACAACAGCCCAGGTCTCTCACTGTGAAAACATCAGCAAGTTGATAGTTTTGCTGATTCATGCACCAGTGGAAAAGCTTTTTTGATGAGCACGAAGGGGAAGATTAATGCTTTTCATTTGCTCATGGTAGGGAGAGGCTGCAGGGTTTGCAAACTCATCACAGAACCATATTCTCTAGCACTTTTTTTGGGGGGGGGAGGGGGGTGGCCATTTTGCTTTTCTCTACACATCTTGCTCTTAGTCTGTTTCCTACTTGACATCTTCTGGAAGACAAGGAAGTTTCAGGTCATGTAGAGTTCATTGGGAAATGAGTTCTTTCCACAATGAAGATCACCATTTGGAAACTTAAAATAGAAAAGTTGCACTCATGTCCATTTTGGTCCTGGACTTTTTGAATAGCTTTGACCTCTGTCCTTTGAAAGTGACACAAGGCTGAAGGATAGTGGTTTGACATCATTCCCTGTCAAAATCCCCTGGATTCTGAATAGATAATAGACATAGATGCATAGGCAAAGTGTAGTGCTTATGTCATGAGGTGACACCAGACCAAGCTTACCTTCTTAACATAAATACCCTTTGAAAGATTCATCTATTTTTAGCAACAGTGAATTAGCATCATTCTTCCTGTATTTCTATCCTTCCTTTGACTGTTTGCCATGTTAATAGGAGAAGTCCTTAAAGCTGACCTGATTCCAAAAGGAAGAATGAATTCCTATTTGCTGTGTATTTGAAGTATTTGTCATCATCTAGCTCTTTGAACTCATTCAGCAAAGCTCTAAGCACATGTGTATCATAGAATCCTAGACTGGTTTGGGTTGGAAGGGACCTCTGGAGGTCATCTAGTCCAACCCCCCTGCAGTGGCCAGGGACATCCCCAACTAGAGCAGCTTGCCCAGAGCCCTGGCAAGCCTCACCTGCAATGCCTCCAGGGATGGCAACTCAACCACNAGGATCTGCAGGGGCTACAAGAGAGCTGGAGAGGGACTTCTTAGAATGTCTGGTACTGATAGAACTAGGGGGAATGGATCCAAACTAGAGGAGGGGAGAGTTAGATTAGCTGTTATGCAGCAGTTGTTGGCCAGGAGGGTGCTGAGCCACTGTGCCAGGTTGCCCAGAGAGGTGGTGGCAGCCCCAGCCCTGGCAGTGTTGCAGGCCAGGCTGGCTGGGGCTGGGAGCAAGCTGCTCTAGTGCCAGGTGTCCCTGCCCAGGGCAGGCACAGGGCTTGTGATAGTGCAGCTTTAAGGTCCCTTCCAACCCTGACAGTTCTGTGATTCTGTGAATACATCAATGAGTAGTACAGACACTAGGTATGATGTTAGGTACTTCCTGTAGTAGCTTCCCGAGTTTATATGTAACACCAAGTATTAGGAGGAAAGGACTGGTAAAACAAGAGAACATGTTTTCTCTAATGTATCCATCTAAAGAATTGATCATTTTCATCAGTATAACAACTGGGAAGGATGATATCTCTACATCTGGCTGGCTGGCTTATCAAGCACACTCCTCAGGAGGGAAATGGAAAAGATGTTGTTCTTCATGTCCCATTTGTCATGCTGGTGTTTATCTCCAGAGGACATTTGCTCTTTTGGAAAGAGTGCAACAGCTTGGAAGTCATCAGTGTCTACATTTACTTTTCACAACACTTTGACTGTTTTTCAGCCACAGCTTCACCACTGTCCTCTACCCAAGCTCATGCTAGGTCTTTCCTGGTGAAGTCCACCTGGTGAAGTCCCTTCATGTAGGCATTGATAGGAAGGTGGGTGTAGGGTAGTGCAATAGAGTGGCCCCACATCCATGAATGAATGAATGCTATACTCCTGAAGATCTGGGAGTTCTGATAGACCCAGAGAGTGGTTAGGCACTGGCACAGGTTGCCCAGAGAGGTTGTGGCTGCTCCATCCCTGGCAGTGTTCAAGGCCAGGCTGGATGTGGCCCTGGGTGACCTGGGCTAGTGATTGGCATCCCTGCCCATGGCAGGGGTGTTGGAACTAGATGATCTTTAGGGTCCCTTCCAACCTGCCCATTCTAGGATTCTATGATTCTGTGACCCAAAGTCTGATGTCCAACCCTTCCTTCCCTTGAGAGGAGGAGACTGAAAGAATGGCACTTGTAGAGGCCATACCTGTTCCTGACACTTGAAAGAAATAAACTACAGTGAAAGGTGCAGCTGGTGATTAATGAACATTGAAAGCAGCAGCAGTTAGAGGCAGGTAAGACTGAAATGGGAGTTTCTGGGCTATCGACACACAGAATCATGAAGGTTGGAAGAGACCTCCAAGATAATCAAGTCCAAGCATCCCTAGCACTCCCATACCACTAACCCATGGCCCTAAGGAGAGCAGCTAAATGTTTCTTAAACCCCTCCAGGAATGGTGACTCCAGCACCTCCCTGGGCCAAGACCTCACAACCTAATCCCTTCTACTTCACACAAGCATGTTGTATGTTTTCTCCTCCTAATGCAGACATTTTCCACAGTTGTGCTGCTCACAGAGCTAGGAATCTCCTTTATTTATATCTTCATCCATTCCCAACCTAAGCATATTTCTTCTGGTGCCAATCCTAATTGTTCATTTTTAGCCCATCTGCTCACCCCGTCAGTGTGCATTGAAAAGCAAATCTTACCCTTTTTCAGGGCTCTGCCAGACTCACTCAGCCAATTTTTGCTGTTGCCAGAGAAGCTTTCCATCTCTTCAGCCATCCAAAGAGGCCTTCTCTGAACCCAGAACAAAGTTGGATTTACTTTTCCTTGCATTTGGAAGACTGGGGTAGTTATTTTAGCTGAGGTCTCACCTTGGTTTTATAAGCATGTTGCTGAAGGTAACACCAAGAGTCTCCTTCTCTGGAGAGATTCCAAAGCCAGCTGGAGATGATCCTGGCCAGCCTGCTCTGGGTAACCTTGCTTTAGCAGGAGGGTTGGTCTGGATGATCCCCAGAGGTGCCTTGCAACTCCCACCCTGCTGGGATTCTGTGAAGAACAAGCACAGCGATTAAGTTGAAATAAGCACCAAGAGCAGCTAGTGTTCCCAGAGGGAAGCAACTTGGTGAAAGCATGTTGTTGGAGAACTGGAAAGCTGACTCCCTACACTGTTTGCTGTGGCTTGCAGTAGGGTGGCTTCTTGCTAGCCTGCCTTTTGGCACTCTGACCTGAATATCTTCAGGATTTTTCTGTTAATGCTTAACTTTGAGGCTTTCCTTTCCATCCCTGCATCCTGGATTGACAGCTATACTGAGAAAAGAAACAAGCTCTTCCCCACAGCATGTAATTTTTACAACTACTAGTTTGATGCTTCTAGTAAATCCCTACAGCAACACTATCCTGCCTTCACTGTTTCTCTCAGGTTTTTAGTGCTGTGGGATATCTGCCAGGGAAGTATAATAACCATATAATAAACTGCAGGAACTCACAGAATCATTAAGGTTGGAAGAGACNCACAAGGGATTGTCAGACTGTGCCTGGACCAACCAGTTATACCTGTTAAATTAGCCATGCCTCTGAATTTGGGTCAAGCATATAGAGGTCTGAGTGCTTGGACCTCAGGGCTGTGTTTCTGTGAGTAAGCTAAAGGAAACAGAAAGTTGATTCTCTAGGTTTGCTGATAAGAAANCAGCTCTTTCAGGGAAAAAATTCCTCCTTATATCCAATCTAAACCTCCCCTGCTGCAACTTGAGGCTATTTCCTCTTGTTAACATTTTCCCTGTTAACTCTGCAGAAGAGACCTACCCCCATCTCACTGCAACCTCCTGTCAGGGAGTTGCAGAGAGAGCTAAGGTCTCCCCTGAGCCTCCTCTTCTCCACACTAACCAACTCCAGTGCCCTCAGCTGCTCCTTGTAAGTCTATACATGATACTTTATTTTTTTCTACCAAACATCTCCTTTTAGCTGCAGAGATGGTGCACAGCATCAACCCAAAAGATACACGACAACTGTGATGTTGCACTTTGCTCTTGAAAGGATTTCCACTGCTGTACTTGACCCTTGTGAGGACTCTCTAATGGAGGGGAACACTTTAAAGAGGTGCCAGCACTGTCATTAGCAAGCAAGTGAAAGGGAAAACTATAGACAGAAGACAGAGGCTGCTGCTTGACTTTTCTGTAAGAGACAAGTGAGAGTAATTCTAGAATTGGTTTTGGTGACTTCTAATACTAAATATTCAAGTGTCAGTTGTGCATGAATGACCAACCAGTNGCCCAGGCTGCCCAGAGAGCTTGTGGAGTCTCCTTGTGTGGAGAGATTGCAAAGGTACCTGGAGGTGATGCTGGGCAAGCTGCTGGGGGTGAGCCTGCTGGAGTAGGGGGGTTGGACTGGATCATCCCCAGAGGTCCCTTCCAACCCCATCCTTGCTGGGATGCTGTGAGTGGCATGAAATGCCATTTTGAATAGTTTCAGAACAACATTAATCCCCCCCCCCCCCCCCCTTTTTTTTAACTGTAGAGCTCATGTTTAACCTGCATGGATGTACAAATAATTTCCTTGTCCTTTGAAACACCTTTAGGTCTGATTTGTGGCTGTGGTAGTTTCTGTAAGAATTCATGGAATTGCTCTTTGTTTGTAGATGTGTAGTGTGCTGCTTTGCTTTCTTAAACTTCAAATGGATTGAAACTGAAAGGGCTGATGGAAAGCTGGTCTGTAGGCTAGATGCCAAGTCCTTGCTTTGTGTCTACCAACTTCACCATGTAGTCTGTGGAAAAAAATACATTGCTTTGGATTGCTCTTCTCTACAAGGTACATTTGAACTGATTTCAGAAGGAAATGGCTTTTCTTGTGCATTGCTGTCATCTTTGCCTTTGCAAACATAGATGCTGTTGCCAAACCTGTGTGATGCCATTTGCTATGTGATCTCTAGTTTCAGGTCCTTTCAGGTATTCTCATATGTTGCATGTGATGTGACTCTTGAAAGATCAAGGGTTTGTCTTAAGTTTTTGGGAGGGAGAGGGGAAAGAGGAGGCTGTGGTTCAAAGCCCATCAGCCAGAGAGCACTAAAGGACTCTTTTGGGAAGTAAGAAACACTTCAACTCCCAGGTTCATCTGGCCTTTAGGCAACTTGGAAATTGATAGAAATATTCCTTTGTTTGGTGGTGGGTTGGTTGTTTTTCTAATACCTTAGTCCTAATGCACTGAAACTCATAGGTTTCTAAAATAACTTCTACATCATAACTTGCACATGTTATTAGGCATGACACAGTCTGTCCCTAGAAGGCAGGGGAATATAAGGGGGAGAAGATGGTCCTTGGCTGCTGGAGCAAGGCATGGGCCACCACCTTGGTGGGAGGGATGCAGGGGGTCATGTGTTTGGGTTTCATCACCTGTCCTTGCCCTCCATCATGGTCTCTGCTGAGCACAACAGGGCCAACATCCCTCGGATAAGCACAGATGTGGGTCCTGGCTCACTGTCCCAGACTTGCTCTAGGTTGTCGCAGGTGGCTTGGACTAGCTGATCTCTAGAGGTCTCTTCCAAGCCCTGACATTCTCTGATACAACTGAGTGATCAGTCTGTATGCAATAAGAGGAGACAGGAGGAGGTTTCTAAGTACTTTTCAAACACTAGTCCGTTCTATGGGTGGATTTCGCTCTGTTTCCCCTAGCTTTTCTTTTCTGTAAAGATAGGAAGAGACCATCTCTTTTTTGCTTAGGAGGAGGAGGAAAAGGGCTATTTAAAGTTATTTAAAATGAATAAAGATTAATTATTATAGCAGGGGTTGAAAGTCAAGAGACAGGAGTTCTATTTCTGGCGTTGCGGCTGGCTCATAATTGCTCCTTGGCAAGCGCTGGCCTAGCGTGACGCATGTTGGAATGGGCTCTGCCTCCTAATACAAGTGGTGCTTGCTCCTGTGCTGTGCTGCATGAGCTGTAGGGCTCGGGTGTGAGCCAGCACCATCAGCTGATCCATCTAGACACTCACCTCCCCTCAAAGAAAACCCCAAAAGGCAAAATGATGGTGATGGAGGGGAGTATTTCTTCGTTTCAGGGGAGATTCACATTGGATATTAGGAAGAATTTCTTCCCCCAGAGGGTTCTCAGGCATTGGCCCAGGCTGCCCAGAGAGGTGGGGGAATCAGCATCCCTGGGAGTGCTCAAAACACAGAGAATCATAGAATCCTGGAATGGTTTGGGTTGGAAGGGAGCTCTGGAG
>VWZO01003023.1:33460-46437 GCA_013396975.1 Bucco capensis | reverse complement strand
GAGGGGAAGCAGAGGAGCAGGAGCTGATCTCCTCTGTCTGGTGACCAGTGCCAGGAGCTGAGGGAATGGCATGGAGCTGTGCAACAGCTCAACTAGGCCAGCAAGTGACATATCCAAATCTTAGCTGTATGGAAGCTTTTATGCCTTAGCTGGAAGAAGGGGAAGAAAACACTAGACAATATTAACCTTTTAGAAAATGTGCTTTCCTTGAACTCCAGCAGTATCTGCTCAAGTCAGACAATCCAAATAATTGTCCAGCATAGCAAAAGCTGTCTCCACAATTCTGGCCTTGACTAGACCTAAGGACTGTGTTTCTTCTTCTATCGCTTGGTAGAATAAAATTGCTTTGTAGTAGAATAAAACTGCCTTGTAGTAGACAAAAAATGTTCTGCTTTTAATATACACATCATGAAAAAACAGCCAAGATAAAGGCATTCTCACACAGCATTTAATTAATCCTAGGTGGCTAGACTGTTGTCTGCCACACCATAAGGAGGGAGAGCTCATTTTGCTGCAATCTGTGGGACTTTGGCTGTCTTCTGACCACTGGTCCTGGTGTCAAAATCAGTCAAAGCCAGAATACTTGAGTATTCTGAATATATACCTGAATGTGAAAGTTTGAAAACAAAAAGAAAATCTGAATTATTCAGCTTGTCAACCAGATTTTTTTCAAGTCAGAGAGCTGTTCTGGGTGTGAGAGAGGAGCTGCTTTGTGCAAACTGGACCTTGGATAATGAATTTTATTATAAGCCTCATGCTTTGTGATATGCTCTCTCATTTAGTCACAGTTGACTATTAAATTTTGATATCACTCATGACTGTATATTCATAGAGTACAGGTTCTAGAGATGGCTTTCTGTAGCTTGGAGTTTGGAGCAGTTCTGAGGAGATTCAAGTGTCTGTGCTGGGAAACCTTAATAAGCTCTAGCTATCTGTGTAGGCATCATAAAAATTAAGACTAGATTTGGCTCTTTTGTTGCCCTAGGTGTAGAAGAAAAAGAAAATAGAGAAGATGAAATAACTAGAAACTGGGGAAAAGGTTCACGTTCACCTTGTTCTCTTTGAGTGAATAGTTGTATTGCTATAAGCAAGAAACAAGGAGGTTAGCCTAACATTATCCTGTATTGGAAGCAACTCATTAGCCAGGACTCTGAACTTCAGAGTCCTGGCTTTGCTCTTCACCAGGCCTACATTTCTAGAGAGTGTGAACTGAACCAGAGCAAGGTCACTCTAGTCTGGACTTCATCCAGTCCTCACCTCTTCAATGAATTGGTGAGCACCAGCTCCAGGAATGCTTCTTCTCTGCTTGGTTTATCAACTCCCTGGACCAGAAAGTTGTCTTCAACAAACTCCAGGAATCTCCTGGAGTGCCTGCAGCCTGCTGTGTTGTTCTTCCAGCAGATAGCTGGGGGGTTAAAATCCCACATCAGGATGAGGGCCTACGAGCTCAGTGCTTCCTGCAGTTGAAGCAGAAAGGCATCAACAGGCTCCCCTTGGTCAGGCCTGTAGCAGACCCCAACCACAAGCTGACCTTTAGTGGCCTGATGCTTAACTTTATTCACAAGCTCTCAACCTGTTCATGGTAGTTTCTGAGAGCCAGCTCTTCACAGTCTATTCATCTAACACAGAGGGCAACAGCCCTGCCTTTCCTTCCCAGCCTGTCTCTTCTGAATAGCCTATAGCCTTCCATCAGTGTATTCCAGTCGTGTGGATCATCCCATCATGTTTCCATGATAGCAGTCAGGTCATAGTTATGTGATTGCTCCATGGCCTCCAATTCATCCTGTTTATGACCCATGCTGCCTGCATTGGTGCAAAAGCAATTCAGCTGGGCTCTTGGCTTCCTCCCTTTGTGGGAGAAGCCCTCACTTGTTCCTTTGGGATGAACTACAGTCGTTGTCCTCCTGCCACCTGAAGCATTGACCTTTCCCTCTCTCTTCCCAATCCCTCTGAAGCATATCCCCACCTCCTAATGATCAGTCTCTTCCAAAGGGAGCTACCAAGGTGGTTAGTTGAAGTGAAAGGAAAAGTCAAAGGAAATCAGTAGCAGCAGTAACTTGAATTCTTGGGGTAATACCTGTAAGAAAGGTTGATGAGCATCATCCCAAAGCCCTGAGGAGAGGAGATGGAAAGCCAGGAGCAAATGAAACGTGGCAGGGAAGCTCCCTGTGTTCTCACAGAGAATGGAAAAGGCAGCAGTGTGAAGCAATAGTGAAAGGTCTCTTAGGGTTTGGTGTCTGAGCTCTGGAGCACAGGAAGGTGAAAGATGGGGAGCCAAGGTCTGTGAATGCTGAGCATTGGGTCAGGGACTGTGACACATCCTGTGGTCCCAGAGGTGGAAAGAGAATTCATGGAATTGCTCTTCTTTGGGGAGATACTGGGGCATGGAGAAGTAAGGAGGGATGGAAAGAAAGAACTAAGTAGAAATCAGCCAAAACCCATAAGTTAAATCCTTGCAGAAGGTCTGATGATGGGCTTCTTTGCATTAGGTCTGATGCAAGTACCTAATTGCTTGACCCCGATTTAAACTATACTGCCTGGAGAATGTTATCAGATAATTACTTGATGCACTTCCTACAATATATGTGTCAACATCTAAATCTGCTTTATCCTTCAATTTATCCTACAGTTATGACAGGTTTTCCTGTTAATCTCGAGTGGGTTTGTTTTCTCTGGTTCCTCTGCTCGCAGTGTGTAATGACTGCAGTCAGGCTTGTTCTTCCCTGCCTCTTATCCTCCCCTAAATGCACACCCTGCCAGCAATTAAGCTTCCAATTGGGAAATAAGGAGACTGTGGCTGAGGCTGCATCACTGAAGAAAAGAATATCCATCAAAGAAACTACAGCAGAATGACAAAAAGTGTCTCTCTGAAGCCAGCAATGATGATGTTACAAGGGCTGTGACAGCCTCTGACTCAAAGCAGCCAGTGGTTTTAGCAATAAATTGATCCCTTTCTCTCTGGAAAGGGAATAACATTCCAAGCAGTGGGGGTAAGAATCATTTTCATACATGAGAAGTGCCTGCATCCCCATTACCATACACTACAGGTAGTAAAGTGTCCTTCAAAAGGGAGTTATTGACGTGCATAAGGAGAACAGAGTACAAGCTCCAACCAGCAGCAGGGTTACTCTGCTGACAAACTGCTGAGGCTGGTTAGCATCTGAAAGTTGCAAGACAGATCNAGCAGGCACAGGGCTTGGGGCTAGAGGAGCTTGGAGGTCCCTTCCAACCCTGAAAAATCTGTCATTCTGTGATACACTACTCGTTTGTGCTTTATTTTTAATGAAGGAATGGGGTGTGAGGCAAGTCTCCATTTTTAACCAAAATTCCTGCCTCTGACAAGAATTCTCTAGTTTACAGGTAGCACAGCACTGATAGTTTTGTTTCTTCTCTAGCAGTTCCTCGTCTTTGCAGAGTGGCTGGAAGGTGCCAGCATCCTGGGATTCATGGGGATTCATTGGGATGCTCACCCACATGCCCGAGGCAGTGTCAAGAAGGCTTGTACATAGAGGTTGTTCAGTGAGTAAAAGGCACCAGAATTGTCCATCTGGCACCTCTCAGAGTCCTGGCAGATGCAAGCCAGGAAAGTAAAAGTCCAAGTGCAGGAAGGAAGCCCAATGCACTTCAAATTCATGCCCTTTTAGCTGCAAGTTGCAATTTGCATCCCTTCAAGGCAGAATTTCTGACCCTTGATCTAGACTAAGGATCTGCTTTAGAGCAGGGATCATTCTGATAAATGCAAATTAGTATTTCCCTGACTTTACAAGGATTAGAATTACATGACCTTGAGCTTTGACTTTCAGGAAGACTTAACCAAGAAGGTGCTAGACTTCTAGCTCACAGAAGAGGGGCAGATGATGCTCTGCAGAAGCAAACAGACCACTTGGGTGTCATTGACACAACTTTTATCAGTGTTTCTGTGAGCACAGAGCCCTTCTGGCTTCCTCACCCTCTGACTGCTTTTTCTCAGGCATCTGGTGCCTAATCCCAGGTGCCTGAGCTCCATAGCATGATGTCTTCTGTCTCTGAAGGTCAAAATCGTTGCAGTGACATCACAGCTGATCTGCTTTAAAAGAGGCTGAGGTGACTGAACTGTTAGGAGGTTTGACTTGGGAAACCTGAGGAAAAGTCAGTCAAGTAGAAAACATGAGGAAAAGTAAATCAACTCTTATGAAACAGTGACTGGTCAGAGCTGCATCTGTGACAGAGGAGAAGGATGAATGCTTTCCTCCAGCCAGCTCATTAGAGAGCCTCCTACCAGAAGCTTTCTTCCCAGCCCCAGCTGGTCTGGAAGCATGCAGGCTTCACAGTCCTTTTTTTTGTTTTGTTTTGTTTTGCCTTTTATTATTGTGAGAGTAATAGAAATTGTTCTTACCAATATATATTTCAATCATATTTTGCACTTATTCAGCACCTTTGTGTTGAAAATCTCAGAAGTGTTGAACAGAAGGAAGTGAAAATTACCTGCAGCTTTTCCAAAGGGAAAAGGAAGGACTTCTGGTGTGGATTTGGAACAGGCAGCACACTCAGATGTTGAATTTAGGCCTTTTGTCCCCTGTTTGGTTTCACCTCTGTAGTGGGAAGTAATTCCAAAGGCCTTGGTGAAGGAGGTTGCTTAGCCAGCGAGATCCTGCGCTCACTGGGAAGCTCTGCAGAAGGTTTTGGGTTGTGTGTGTTTTGGCATTGAAGGCTGGGAGAGAGAGTTTTCTCTTGTTTGCTGGCTAATTACATGGAAAGATGATGATGTACAGCTGGAAACTGTCACAGGTCACTTCTGTGCAGAAATGTGCTTGGAAGTGTCTCTCTGGACATGCTGTCTTCTCTAAGGTAGGAGGGCAGCAAAGAGATTCTGGTTGCACTGGGGTCAGTACCAGCACCAGGACAGGTTAGGGCTTGACCTGCTGCAAAGGAGCTCAACAGAGAAGGAGTTGGGAGTGCTGGGGGAGAACAAGTTCACCAAGAGCCAGCAGTGTGCCCTTGGGGCCAAAAAGGCCAATGGTCTCCTAGGATGCATTAAGAAGAGTGTGGCCAGCAGGTTGAAGGAGGTTCTCCTCCCCCTCTACTCTGCCCTAGGGAGGCCATAGCTGGAGTAGTGGCTCCAGTTCTGGGCTCCTCAGTTCAGGAGAGTCTGATAGAGGCTACCAAGATGCTGAGGAGGCTGGAGCATCTCTGGGAGGAGGAAAGGCTGAGAGCCCTGGGACTGCTGAGCCTGGAGCAGAGCAGAGCCAGAGGGGAGCTGCTCCATGCTGAGCAAGAGCTGAAGGGTGCAGGGGGCAAGAGGCTGGGGCCACACTCTGCTCAGTGGTGCCCAGGGCCAGGCCAAGGGGCAATGGGCACACACTGCAACCCAGCAGGTTCCAGCTGAACAGGAGGAGAAACTTGTTTGGTGTGAGGGTGCAGAGCCCTGGCCCAGGCTGCCCAGAGAGCTTGTGGAGTCTCCTTGTGTGCAGAGATTCCCAAGGCACCTGGAGGTGATGCTGGGCAAGCTGCTGGGGGTGAGCCTGCTGGAGCAGGGGGGTTGGACTGCATGATCCCCAGTGATGATGGGATTCTATGATTTTTTGTGTGTGTGTCTTATTATTGACAAATTTACCTTTTCAAGGGATATAAAACCCTCTGGCAAAATACTGGAAGAGATCTTGGTGGAACATATCTTGGTTTACTGTTTATTCCTTGCATGTTTCTGAGCTATTTGACCCATGGCAACTAGTGAGCATCCATTGTGCCTGGCTTGGCATTTGGTCTGTACTGAGGCTATTGTCAGGAGCACCTGGACTTGACTAGAAGCTTAGCTCAAGTTTCACGAGCTAGAAGGAAACTGTCCAAATTATGTTGGGTTTTTATGTAATTTATGATTTTAAAGCCTAAACCCCTTTGGGCTGCCCTCCACAAAGGACTATTAGTAATCTAGCCCATGCTTGGGAGTTTATTTCCACACAGGTTGAAAATGCTGCAAGAAGAGCATACACAGAATATGCATTTCAGTGTTAAAAGAGATTCTTCTGCAGAAAAGATGGGGGAAGAAAAATGTTTTCTCTGAAGGCTGGAGAAACCTCAGGAGTACATTTTCTTTCAATGAAAGGTTGAGCATCCATCCATGTTGACACAGTTGCAGCAGGGGAGGTTTAGATTGGATACAAGGAGAAATTTCTTCCCTGCAAGGGTTGTTAAGTGTTGTCCCAGGCTGCCCAGGGAGGTGCTGGAGTCACCATCCCTGGAGGGGTTTCAGAAACATTTAGCTGCTCTCCTTAGGGCCATGGGTTAGTGGTATGGGAGTGCTAGGGATGGTTGGACCTGATGAGCTTAGAGGTCTCTTCCAACCTTAATGATTCTGTGTGTGCTTCCAGTGACATGCAAAAGTCTGACAGAGGTAGTGGGCAGAGTTCAGGCAGTACTGTGGGAGCTCAGAGAGGCTGATGGATAGTGTCTGCTTCAGTCATGTTTAGGAGGATAATCTGGGAGGGGGTTGTGAATAAAATTATGATTAGAAGACAAAATACATTTTGCTTAGGCATAAAGCTCTGCTGCTGCATTTTGCTGCTTATGCATCACTGATCTTGTTCCAAATGGTAGGTCAGTAACATTAAGTAATTTTAAGTCAGGAACATTACCCTATGTGGGTTGAGGGAGTTGATCAGGTTGAGAAAGTGATTTAGTTGTGGCCAAGCACACGGAGCAGCAGCAGCAGCGTTTTTACACAGCCCAGCATCTTCTGCTGTGTGCTGCATCTGGTGAGGCTGGAGAGGGCACTGACCTTGCAGTGAGAGAGCTCGTGGGGCAGTTGTGGCCAGGCAGCAGTGCTGTGGCTCAGGCTCCAGTCGGCTCGCGAAGCTGCCGAGCAGAAGCTCTGAGGTCCAGCCCATCCCAGCGCCGTAGGTAAATGTGCTGATCAGCACAGCGTGTATCCGTCAGCAGCCAGCCCTGCGCCTTCCCTGCTCCACAGCCAGCCCCTGACCCAGCTCCAGCCTCCTCCAGCCCCAGCCAGGCTCCCTGCTCTTCTGAAGATCCCTGCTGCATACCCACACCGCAAAGGGGAACGCTGACAGTTCCACCTGGATGCTGGATTTGATTCCTTCACGGCCCATGGAACAATGAAGTCAGAGGTAGGTGAATGATGCAGTGCAGGAAGTTGCTGCAGCACTAGCTTGGCTTACAGAGAGGATGATTTAACGTATCAGGCTAGCAGTAGTGAGGGGGAAAAGAGCAATAAATTCTGTTGGTGCATGTGTTGGGGAGGGAATGAGGCAAAGCAGGATGACATTTTCTCATTGCATCGATGCTGTGCTACCGCTTGCTGCTGTGCCTGAAGTAGTCATGTACAAAGGTTTTTGCCTGCCTTAAAATGATAGCAAACCAGCCTTCCCAGGGCCAAGCTAGCTCCTGAACTTGCTGGAATTAACAACACGTCATGTTCCAGTCCTGTAAATTCATATCAAGTTCTGGGC
This sequence comes from Bucco capensis, assembly GCA_013396975.1. NCBI lineage: Eukaryota > Metazoa > Chordata > Aves > Piciformes > Bucconidae > Bucco > Bucco capensis. The sequence goes on along the minus strand of VWZO01003023.1, from coordinate 38,992 downwards.
AGAAAAATTAGCTCCTTAATGATCGCAGCTGCTGTGCTCTGTTCTCTAGCCTGCTAGCATCCAGCCCAGACTGGGGCTTCAGCTTTATTTGCATCGAGTCAGTCAAGGCTGTGCCCACCCTCAATCCCCTTCTGCTGGATTTCTGGTGGGGTTTGTGTTTATTCTTCTTTGTGTAGCTTCTCCCCAGGACAAGAAGCAGTCCTGCAGCAGAATGTTTCAGGGCAAGAAATCCTGCCATTAGATCTCAGGCAGCCTGATGCAGTGCTTTAAAGCAGAGATTTCATGCAAGCCAGCAGTCTGCTTTAAAACAATCCCACAGTTTCAGGTTTGTCTTGGCTGTAGGAATGTGTGGCTTGGTAGGACAGGGCTGGGACTAGATCCTTCACAGAGTTGCCAGGGCTCTGGGGCTGGCCTGTGCCTATAGGTGTGTTGTGCTTATGTAATGGATGGCCAGAGCCTTGGGTGACCTGGCTGAGAGGTAAGGGGTCTAGCTGATATTTTTTCTTGTCTCTTACTATATCCAACCTTTCCTTCTGCTTCATATATGTTTGTTTTTTAAACAAATTTATTCATTCCTTTCAGTGCTGTTGGATTGAAAAGAGAATGATGATAGTAGATTGATGTCTTTTCATTTTAATTGGATGTTCTCGTTGCTATTTTTTCCTAGTACCAGTTACTCTAAACTGCTCTGGATGTGGTTACACTCTGTTGTGTCACTGCTGGTGGAATCAGAGCTGCCACCAGCACCCAGAACAGGAAGTGATGAGATTCCCTTCTCAGACCCAAAGCTCTCATCTGTGCTGCTTGCTAAAATGTCAGAGCTTTTTGTCTTTCCATGGTGCTGTGATGTGGAGATGGTGGTCTCATGGTCCTCCTAATGTCTACATATAGCTGGAAGGAAAGGGATGAAAAGATGGGTAGAGTTACAATTCAAAGCTAAACTGCTGTGCTGCTTTCTGGGAGTCTTTATATACAGCATAGAATCATAAATCCTAGACTGGTTTGGGTTGGAAGGGACCTCTGGAGCTCATCAGTCCAACCCCTCTGCAGTGGGCAGGGACATCCCCAACTAGAGCAGCTTGCCCAGAGCCCTGGCAAGCCTCACCTGCAATGCCTCCAGGGATGGGAACTCAACCACCTCCCTGGGCAACCTGGGCCAGTGTTCCACCACCCTCGTGGGGAGCAACTTCTTGCTAATGTCCAGTTTAAATCTACTCCTCTCCAATTTAAAACCATTGCCCCTTGTCCTTTCCCTGCAGGCCTTTGCAAACAGGCCCTCTGCAGCCTGCTTGGAAGTTCCCTTTAGGTCCTGGAAGGTCACTAGTAGGTCCCCTGAAGTCTTCTCTTCTCCAGGCTGAACAGTAAATATTACTAAATATTACTTTAAATGACTTTTTTCCTAAATTATCCTTTAGTTTTAAACATGGCACCATTAAAAATGAATAATTTAGTGTGTTTTCCTATTTCTTTTTTCTGAAATAAATTAAACCATTTTTTTCCTCAGTTAAATGAGAATAAAAGATGCTGTTTTGCAGCTTGATGGAAAAAAAAATAGAGATCTTGAATTCATCAATGCATAGCATTCTTGGATATTGTATTATTTGTGCTTGCAGTTATAGCCATGATTCCATGTTGGAAGATCCAGAGCCTTTCACATAGGTGTTTTGTGGATTTGCTGTGATCTGGACAGGTCTCTTCTGCAGGGTTAACAGGGAGAGGACAAGAGGAAATGGCCTCAAGTTGCACCAGGGGAGGTTTAGATTGGATGTCAGGAGGAATTTGTTCCCTGCAAGGGTTGTTAAGTGTTGTCCCAGGCTGCCCAGGGAGGTGCTGGAGTCACCATCCCTGCAGGGGTTTCAGAAACATTTAGCTGCTCTCCTTAGGGCCATGGGTTAGTGGTATGGGAGTGCTAGGGATGGTTGGGCTTGATGAGCTTAGAGGTCTCTTCCAGTCTTAATGATTCGGTAAAGATGATGCATGTTGGGTGTCAAAGTTTCCTACCCAGTCCCCAAACTGAGGGCAAGGCCTTAGGGAACTTGAGTCCTTGGCACTGCAATGGTGATTTTTGTGGAGGGTAGAGACAAGCCATGTCTCATTGCTAGTCAAGTCATGCTCTTCATTCTGAAGGAACTCCAGTCAGAGGTGAATGGCCTTATGCTGAACAGCAGTGGAGCAATAAACCCTTCATTTACACACAGACAGCTGCTGAAGGGCAAACACTGCTTCCATCAGGGGGGGCTTGGGGCATTTTTTCATTCCTCTGTCAACAAATATAAATTTTAAAGTGTTTTTTTTCCATGTAAATCCTCTTAGTTTTGCTGCACTGTATGGGCTCTGCTGGTTTGCCCTGTGCTAGGCTGTTCAGTGTCACTGATGTTCTCCAAGGCTCCTGTGTGCTGCTTGGGAACAAAGGAGGCTCATGCTGGGGACAAGGCTCTCAATGAGGCTGTTGCTATGAAGCAAGGGAAAGGCTATTTTTTAGCATAGCTCAGTGGTTAGCTGTGGGTATTGTTGGACAGCCATCATTTTGATTCTGACCTGCAAATGCTGTGCAATAAAATGCATCTCAAGCGAGGACAGCCTTGAGTTTGCATCCATGGAGAGAGCTGGAAGTTTAAACAGGTAGATTATGCAATTGGCATGTTGATGTCCCAATCCTTGGACATTTCCCCAGGGGAGGTGGTGGAATCACCATCACTGGAAGCCTTCAGAAAACATAGAACCACAGAATGGTTTGGGTTGGAAGGGACCTCTGGAGCTCATCTAGTGCAACCCCCCTGCAGTGGGCAGGGACATCCCCAATAGAGCAGCTTGCCCAGAGCCCTGGCAAGCCTCACCTGCAATGCCTCCAGGGATGGGAACTCAACCACCTCCCTGGGCCAGTGTTCCAGATGTGGTGCTTGGGGACATGGTTTAGGGGTGAGCATGGGAGTGTTGGGTGGGCAATTGGACTTGATGATCACTGAGATCTTTTCCAACCATAATGATTCTATGATCCTACATCAGGAGAGGAGGACCACAAAGATGGTGAAGGCTCTAGAAGTATAGCCATATGAGGAGGGGCTGAAGTCACTTGGTTTATTCAGCCTGGAGAAGAGGAGGCTCAGGGGAGGCCTCATTGCAGTCTATAGATTCCTCACCAAAATGATTGTGCGATTACTGCTTCCCCAGTGCTTAGTCTTCAGAGTTCTGGAAAGCTTCTGAGGGAGATTCACCTTGATTAAGGAAGAAAACAATTGCAGGCAAGTTGGGTCTTGCTTTGAGACTTCTCCCAGGCAGAAGGCACTGTGTGTGTTAGAGCAGACTCCCTCAGAAGCAGAGACTTGAGCTCTATCGAAGTGTGGAAGGTTATCAGGCTGCTGTGCTGTGCCTATTGCAAAATGAAATCACCTCCTGAAGCATGGGAAGGGAAGATGGAAGGGGGGAAAACACTTATTTTTAAAACAAAAATCAGCTTGCCAGACTGAGATGCTTGTGCCTCTTACAAGAACATAACTGGGTCCATTCTCCACCAGCTGCATCTGCCCAAGGGAAAAGTCCTGCTGATATTCAGTTGAATCACAGAATGGTTTGGGTTGGAAGGGACCTCTGGAGGTCATCTAGTCCAACCCCCCTGCAGTGGCCAGGGACATCCCCAACAGTCTAGGCTCCTCATTCTTTTCAGTCTCTAAAAAAAACCACAACCAAAAATACAGATGAAGGCTGAGCAGCCTGGGTTTCAGAAGAGATTTTAGCCACTTGCTTCAAAAGGTTAGTTTTCCAATGGGAGAAGCATGAATGTGTCCCATGGTGATGCCCTCCAAGGGTTTCTCATAGGAATCAGGGTGCTGACAGTCCTCAGTTGGTGGAGGAGCATTCTGAGGTACATGACTAAGATGTGGTTTTGGAGAAGAGGGAGAAGAGCTGAGTCTGATGCCTTTTGGATAATTTTGCCTATTGTGATAGCTCATCTGCAGCTGCAATGAGAACTCCATATTTAGTGGTGGNTCCTTGCCCTTCTCTGGACATGCTACATAACATTTAAACTTCCACTCATTTTTATACTTTTCCAATCACTTTTCTACCTTTCCAGTCTTGCCTGTCTGTTTGTGGTTTACATGCACAGCACAGGCACCTACAGCATAGATGCAAGTGTCTTCTGTTTTTCAGATGGAAAGACTGAGGGAAGGGAATGATTTGTTCAGCTGCAGGGGGAAGTGGATATTAGAGTTAGATTCTAGAGATCTTTCTTCCCAGTGATGTGCTCTCACAGCTGCTTGGGAGCATTTGACAGTGTCTATGCCATGTGATGGAACAATGAGATGGGAAAAGAAATGCTAGAGTGTGGTTGTGTGTATGTGACATCTGCAGAACATGGTGCTGGGCAATTTTTAGCTCTTTGAAGTGAGAGCAGACCTCTGAGTGAGTTGCTCTCCACCTCTTGCAGGCCATGCTGAGCTGACAGTATTATTTCAATGGGTGTAATCACAACTTACACATCTCAGCAAAACTCATGGCATCTCACTCCTTACTTCTGGGTGTTATTAAAGTGCAGGGAAAACATCACTGGAGTGCCTTCAGCTTGCCATAATGAGCACAGCCATCAAAGGAGCAGAAACAACCAACATCTGCAGGCAAACAGTAAAAGGCAACTCAGGAAAAATATTTCCAAGTCTCTCCAGTGCTGAAGTTCACTTTGCAGAGGCAACAAGCAGCATCTGAGCAGCACAGTTATAATGCAATTAATGTTGGAGGACAGAGGGCAGAAAAGCCCAACTTGTTGGGAAGCAAGGAGTCAAGTATGATGACCTGTTCAGGCTTGAGGCAAAGAGTTTCACCCTGGTGTTGTGCACTCCAACAGTAATTTCCAAAGATTTAAGCCAAGAATAGAATCAATTGAGACAGCCTTCAAGGCAGCAGTCAGCAGAGGAGAATAGAGGGATCAGAGAATGTAGCTTGAGAAGTGGCCTGTTGTGCTGCCACACATTATGATGTTATTCTGAGTGTGTAATAAAGGGTGCTGGTTCAGCTGGGTGACCCTTCCACAGGGCTGATTCCTGGGACTGTTTTTGGATTCAGTTTGTATTTGACTGAGCATGAGGCAGCAGAGTGCCCAGGTGGCCAAGAAAGCTAACAGCATCTTGGCCTGGAGCAGAACTAGTGTGAGCAGTAGGAGCAGAGCAGTGCTCATCCTCCTGCACTCAGCACTGGGGAGGCCACAGCTAGAGTGCTGGGCTCAGGTTTGGGCTCCTCAGTGCAAGAAGGAGCCAGAGGCATTGGAGTGTGTGCAGAGAAGGGCAAGGAGGCTAGGGAGGGCTCTGGAGCACAAGTGTGCTGAGGAGCAGCTGAGGGCACTGGGCTTGGTTAGTGTGGAGAAGAGGAGGCTCAGGGGAGACCTTAGCTCTCTCTACAGCTCCCTGACAGGAGGTTGCAGTGAGCTGGGGGTAGGTCTCTTCTGCAGGGTTAGCAGTGAGAGGACAAGAGGAAATGGCCTCAAATCGCAGCAGGGGAAAGTTTAGATTGGATATAAGGAGGAATTTCTTCCCTGCAAGG
>VWZO01003023.1:16558-26905 GCA_013396975.1 Bucco capensis | reverse complement strand
TTCCAACCCAAATGATTCTAGGATTTATTCTGTGATTCTACTTCAGTGTTGTTCTTGTGAAACACCATGCTAAGCCATACTTGCTCTGAGACATCTTAGAGTGGTAGAATCATTAATGCTGGAAGAGACCTCTAAGATCATTGAGTCCAACTGTCAACGTATCACCCCCATGCCACTAAGCCATATTACTGAGAACAACATCTATGTGTTTTTTGAACCCCTCCAGGGATGGTGACTCCAGCACCTCCCTGGGCAGCCTCGGCCAACACTTAACAACCCTTGCAGGGAAGAAATTTCTTCTTATATCCAATCTAAACCTCCCTTGATACAACTTGAGGCCATTTCCTCTTGTCCTCTCTCTGTTAACCCTGCAGAAGAGACCTACCCCCAGCTCACTGCAACTTCCTGTCAGGGAGCTGTAGAGAGAGCTAAGGTCTGCCCTGAGCCTCCTCTTCTCCACACTAAGCAACCCCAGTGCCCTCAGCTGCTCCTGGAGAACACATGGTCAGCAAGAGTGGCTCAGATCTCACCAAGGGAGATGGAACCTGCTAATTGTCAGCAGAGATTTCTTCATATGCTCTCCAACAAAATCATCTGGCTTCATTTCCAGGGCTGACTCCTACACTTGACAATTAATTTTACACTAGAGTTTACCTTCTGCCCCTGAGTGGCAGAGTTGCATTGTCAGCATGGAGGAACCACCAGGCAGGCTAATATAAATTTTAGCTCCTGATGTATGCTTTGCTGCAGATGATTGCCAAGACTCTTTCTATTAAAATGAAGATGGGTTTCTTTGAGTAAAAATAGCCTTTTTTTTTTTTGGCTGCCAGAGCACTGCACATTTCTGGACCTTTAAATTAAGAGGAAGGAATTTCTAATTAGGACAACATAGATGTCTTAATATGGAGTTCTTCTAAAGTAAGGCTGTGCAAAAGGAGGTTTGATTCTTCTCAGTGAGGTTCCAGAAACTGTCCCCAAAGACTGTAAGATCCTTAGAGGGCCTGGAGTACATTTTTCTAATACCTAGAGGTCTTATTCTTTTCATTTTTTTTAATCAGGAGCATGATGAATTCTGTTTTCAATACTCATAAAATGCTCCAAACAACTGCTTGGTTTTGTTTGCCAGAACAGGGTGTGGAACAATGATTTTTGTGGTTGAGATCACCACCACCAAGACAGATGAGCTGTTGGTTGTAAGTTCAGTGGTGATGTCATCCTAATTTAATGTTCATCTTTTTTTTTTAATTCTATAAATTTAGGACAGAGTATTTTCTTTTTTTCTTGCAGTCTCAGCACACAGTTGACTTATTAGCTTGTGCAAAAACTCCACAATTCAAATTCCTCTGCAAGTATGAACAATTTTGTCCTAGCCTGGTTGCATCTCTAAGCTTCTGAACCTCTCCTAGCCATTCTGATCAGGGAAACAAATTAGTTCATGCTTTTATTTTTCATGTATTAAGGGGCAGAAGCAAGAGAGGGAGCTTAAATTGGAATATAATTGGTTCTTTTGTGGGTCTGTAGTAATTAAANAAAAAATCCCTAGTGCAGGCTCGAGGGTGCTATCTGCTATCCTCTTTTTATCAGCACACTTGGAAAAGGCACTGAGGAGGAGAGTGGATGGAGCCCTCCCTGGAGCTTCGTTCGCGAAGCCTAGCCATACTATAGACAGGTAGTCAAGATCACACTGTGCTTACTTGCTCAAAACCTTCAAAGAAGACTGCTCTTGAGTTTTGTGACAGAGACCTTTTTATTGCCAATGCTGTCAAATTCACCTCCCTACAGCTTACTTCAGCTGTGGCCAGCTGAACTGTCATTTGCAGTAGGACTAAAATGCCACCTTAGATGCTGTTCCTAGAGTGAGCTGGAGTTGTGTGACAACTGTCTGTGTAGCTGCCTGATGGAATTACTATGAGGAGTAACAGAGAATAGACATTGTGAGCCTCCAAAGAAATGCTGTCTTCTGAAAGCTTACATATTTGGTGGATTTCTGGCAGCAGATTCTTCCTGTCAGCAAATCTGAGGAATGCCTTCACCACTCTCTGGTGCTTGGCAAGGATTAGGCACAAAGTGTCCAGCTGAACAAGGCTAATCCTCAGGACTGTGCTGAGGGAGCTTATCTGTAGGCTTCTTGAGTAACAAGTTCAGGAAGACAGTCTCCTTTCAAAATACCTTTGGAAAGCTGCTCTAGCAACCCAGTGATGTAGGCAGCCTCTTCAGTCAGCTTAAATCAATGCATAAGCACTCACCTGTTGCACTTGAAGTGTGCCACAGTGGATTTAGTATGTATTTGAGTTTGCTTTGGACACCTGGAAACCAGAGCTCTGTATCTTTCAGTTCATCTGAATCTGATTGCTTGGGTCATGACTTCAAGGCAGAAGTAGATCCAGTTTTTGTTTCAGATTCCTAAAATTACTACAGGCTCTGCTGGGTGGAGATAAACTTGTGCAGCTGCTTTCCCCCTGGAGGAGCCTGAATTCTTGCAGCTATACAGACATGGAGCAGCTGTCCCACGTTGCTGAGGGGGCAGATGAAGTGATCACCATCATTCACAGGCTGATACCTTGGCTCAGGACAGGTGCCTGAATTTCTCCCTCTTCCCCCTTTTTTGGCATAGTAACACATAGAGAAGGGAGGACCAAGAAGGACTTTAGAAGTAGAGATGTAACCCTTCTTCCCCTACATTGAGTTGGCTCTCCTATGGAGGAGGGATTGTGGGTCAGGACAAAGAATAGATACCAGTTTTACTCAAATTGACCCTTTTCTGAAGGGATTGACATGTGGCAATGCCCATATTGAGTTGTGATCAATGGAGTTCACTCCAGTTGGCAGCCAGTCACAAGTGGGGTCCCACAAGGCTCAGTCCTGGGGCCACTCCTGTTTAACATCTTCAGCAATGATTTGGCCCAGGGGATGGAGTGCACCCTTAGCAAGTTTGCAGATGACACCAAGCTGGGTGCCAGTGTCAATCTGCTTGAGGGCAGGGAGGCTTTCCAGAGGGATCTGGATAGGCTGGATGGCTGGGCCAAGGCCAATGCCATGAAGTTCACTAAGGCCAAATGCCAGGTGCTGCCCCTTGGCCATAGCAACCCCCAGCAGTGCTCTAGGCTTGGGGAGCAGTGGCTGCAGAGCTGCCAGGCACACAGGGACCTAGGGGTGCTGAGTGACAGCTGAACAGGAGCCAGCAGTGTGCCCAGGGGGACGAGAAGGCCAATGGCATCCTGGCCTGGAGCAGGAACAGTGTTGGCAGCAGGAGCAGGGAGGTGATCCTGCCCCTTTGCTCAGCTTTGGGGAGGCCTCACCTCCAGTACTGCATCCAGTTTTGGGCTCCTCACTCCAAGAGGGACATGGAGGTGCTGGAGAGGGGACAGAGGCTGCCAAGCTGCTAAAGGGCTTAGAACATAAGCCTGAGGAGGAAAGACTGAGGGATCTGGGCCTGTTTAGCCTGGAAAAGAGAAGGTTGAGGGGAGACCTCCTGGCTCTCTAGAACTACCTGAAGGGAGGTTGTAGAGAGGCAGGGACTGCTCTGTTCTCCCTGGGGGAGAGTGATAGGACAAGGGGAAATGGATGGAAATTGTGCCAGGGGAGGTTCAGCTAGATATGGGCAAGTTCATTAAGAGACATTAGGAGGAATTTCTTTGCTGCAAGGGTTGTGAGCCATTGGAACAGGCTGCCCAGGGAGGTGCTTGAGTCCCCATCCCTGGAGGGGTTTAAGAGACAGGTAGATGTTGCATTGGGAGGCATCATTTAGCAGGTTGCTAGGGCTAGGACAAAGGCTGCACTGATGATCTCCAAGGTCTCTTCCAGCTATAACTGTTCTATGATTCTATATCCAAAACCATCTGGTTCTTGCTATGCTGGAATGAGTACATCTTAGACAGAAGATCATGAAAAAAATCAAGTAGTGCTTCCCTGGGGACTGGCCAGATTTATTGTTCCTGCCAGAAAACAAGTGAGATGAGAACTTACCCATTCTTGGTTCCAGTCTGTATATCCACACTTAGTAAATAAATGTGAGGTGAGGGCTTTTAAATGTATGTTTACATCTTGTCTTAGAGATGATGGAAGCAGATTACCAATCTAAAACTGCTACAGAAAGTGAGGTGTACTTCTTACCATAGGAAACTTGACCTGAAGATGAACATGACCTGGAGTAATAACAGGTTTATAGCCTATGGAAGAGCAGTTGAGAGCTGGGAGCCATTTGTGTGCATCCCCATGGGGTAAAATAGAAGATGTTAGCATAAGAACACTTCTAAAAATAGCCAGAGAGTCTCCTGCAGTGTGTGACTTGAAACAGGAAGATGCACAGCACAAATTGTGGAGCTTGGTTAGCTTCTAAATTATTTCTTTCTCTTATCATTCGTAGCGTGCACAGCAGCACCTTGGGCACCTGCTGAAGTGAGAATTCAGAAGGAAATGCTTTTTTCCTTTGGAATTCCTCAAAGAGGACCTTTTGGGTGTCGTAAGGACACTGTTTTACACTCTGCTCTCAAGGCAGCTGTAGCACAGTTTTAAAGTGGTGTTTCCATTCTACCCTGCTCTGCTGCCTCATTTGCCTCAGCCTTGGGCTCTGAGAGCAACTGTGTTCTGTAGAGCTAAAAAAAGAAGGAAAAGAACAAACAAACCCCAGCATATTATTCATGTCTGCAAAATTATATGTATACACGTCAAATCAAAGGACTAAAATACTGTTTTTAAAAGGAATTAAATCAATAAAGGGTTATTTACTCTTCCAAGATATAAGTGTAACACCATAGGCAAGCCAGGGCTGAGAAGACTCCAGCTGTTTCTAGAGGCACTCTTGGTATTTTGTGTTGTGATGGAATGACTAGAGCAAAACAGCCAAGGGGATCCTAGGGTATACATCATCTCCTAAATACAGCCTTAATATTCTAGTGTTAAAATGTCATTCCCTGCTCCTTCTGTTCATCTGTTTTTGACTGTTTAAGAAATAAGAAGTCTCAGCTGCCCTTAGCATCTCTGTAGCCTCTGCTGGACTCTCTCCAGCAGTTCCTTCTCTCTCTTGAACTGGGGAGCCCAGAACTGGACCCAGGACTCCAGCTGTGGCCTCACTAGGGCAGAGTGAAGGAAGAGGAGAACCTCCCTCAACTTGCTGACCACAGTCTTAATACATTCCAGGAGACTGTTGGCCTTGGCCCCAAGGGCACATTGCTGGCTCCTGGTGAACTTGTTCTCCCCTAGCACTCCCAGGTCCTTTTCAGCAGAGCTGTTTTCCAGCAGGTCAACTCCTAACCTGTCCTGGTTCATGGGGTTGTTCCTCCCCAGGTGTAGGATCCTACTGTCCAGGTCTTGCTGAAAGGCAACACCCAGCCAAGAAGCAAAGTCTGCACTGAGCAATCAATCCACTGAGATAGCTAGAGAGCTACTGAGAAGCAATTCAGCTCCAATGAGTGAAGATGCTTACATTTACCAAAACTGTTGTACTTACAGGTGAAGGATAACATACCTCATGTATAAATCATGCAATCAATACACAGCTTGTGCTGACTGTTCCTGGAAAGCTGTAAATCTAAAACTTCAGAAGTATGTGTGGCTAGGCTTGGCGACTGAAGCTCCAGGGAGGGCTCCATCCATGCTCCTCCTCAGCGCCTTTTCCAAGCGCTGATAAAAAGAGGATAGCAGATAGCACCCTCGAGCCTGCACTATGGATTTTTTTAGGTGAGACACAGCATGTGCAGAGCTNACTGTGCCTGAAACTTCAGAAGTAGCAATGTCAAAAATAAAGGGGAAAGTTGGCCAAGGGAAACAACCTCTTCACTGAGTCTTCTGATTATACTGAAATGGTACAATAATCTGCCCTTTCCAATTAATTGTGTAAAAATAGATAAAATCTATTTAGAAAATTTTAAAATCTATTTNGACTCCAGCTGTGGCCTCACTAGGGCAGAGTGAAGGAAGAGGAGAACCTCCCTCAACTTGCTGACCACAGTCTTAATACATTCCAGGAGATTGTTGGCCTTGGCCCCAAGGGCACATTGCTGGCTCCTGGTGAACTTGTTCTCCCCTAGCACTCCCAGGTCCTTTTCAGCAGAGCTGTTTTCCAGCAGGTCAACTCCTAACCTGTCCTGGTTCATGGGGTTGTTCCTCCCCAGGTGTAGGATCCTACTGTCCAGGTCTTGCTGAAAGGCAACACCCAGCCAAGAAGCAAAGTCTGCACTGAGCAATCAATCCACTGAGATAGCTAGAGAGCTACTGAGAAGCAATTCAGCTCCAATGAGTGAAGACGCTTACATTTACCAAAACTGTTGTACTTACAGGTGAAGGATAACATACCTCATGTATAAATCATGCAATCAATACACAGCTTGTGCTGACTGTTCCTGGAAAGCTGTAAGTCTAAAACTTCAGAAGTATGTGTGGCTAGGCTTGGCGACTGAAGCTCCAGGGAGGGCTCCATCCATGCTCCTCCTCAGCGCCTTTTCCAAGCGCTGATAAAAAGAGGATAGCAGATAGCACCCTCGAGCCTGCACTATGGATTTTTTTAGGTGAGACACAGCATGTGCAGAGCTGGACCCACCCTTTAGTCCTAAGGTTCATCTGCCAGGGCCTAGCAAGCTTGGACGCTGGCAGCCAAGTCCTTAGGACAGAGGTTTAACCTCTTAGCTGGAANCCAGGAGGGTGCTGAGCCACTGTGCCAGGTTGCCCAGAGAGGTGGTGGCAGCCCCAGCCCTGGCAGTGTTGCAGGCCAGGCTGGCTGGGGCTGGGAGCAAGCTGCTCTAGTGCCAGGTGTCCCTGCCCAGGGCACAGGGGTTGGGGCTAGAGGAGCTTGGAGGTCCCTTCCAACCCTGGCAATTCTGTGATTCTATAAAATCTATGATTTCTAGTAAAAGGCACAACATGGATGTTATTTATGTTTCTCCAGTCTGGTTTGTTTCTAAGTTGCTCTTGGTTTAGAGATGACTCACAAAACAAGTGTGCATCTCACTGAAGCATGAGCATATGAAACCAAGGGAGAAACCTTGGGGGATGTCAAAAATACAGTAAATTTATTCAGCCATGCCCAACACTTGCATAAATTTTCCTGGTTCTATAGAAACTGAAATGGCTGTTTTCAAAAGAGCAGCTGAGGAGCTCATCCATGAGCTACATAATCACCCTTTTATTTGGTTCATATTTTCTACACCATAAGAAGTGTGAGTTAAAGAAGGTTAGTAAACACATCACACATTTGAATTACTTGGCTTCTTCTACGTGTAGTAAAAGCTCATGTATTTTTTTTTACTGCATGGTCTATCTCAGATTTTACACTTTATATTAAGGTGTCCTGTAAGGAGATATAAGCTCTACATTTAATGCCTTAAATGCATTTTGTGGAAGAATTTATAAATAGTAACTACACAAAATTTACACATGCAAACCACACCATTTGCAGCTATAAATGTTTCATTCTGAGGGAAAAGGACTAGCATTTTCATGTTGATGTGAAGCTATATTCAAAGAATATTGATGTACAAAGTGTTAATATAACAGGCCAAATTGACACTGAGCTGAGGTGATTCTGCTATCCTTTCTAGTCTCAGTTCAGTATAAGTCTTTTAGGTCCAAAATATCTGTTTGGTATTGGTAGGAGTCTGGAGAGTGGAAGCCCCAATGATAGTATTAGTTTTATTAATTCAATATATCCTTTCCTGGCAGAGTTCATCAATATTATTGCTAATCCTAAGAGCTAGGCCTTGTTGTGAACACCTTTCATGAACAGGTCCTCTCTTCCAACAACCAACCTGGATGAAGGCTCATGGTACTTATGGCTTTGGATGTGAGCAATGCACCAACATCTTCAGAAAGAACTTGAAAATCACAAATTAGGCTTCTTCCTTTAAAGAATAAACAAACCCAGCAGGTTCCATCTGAACAGGAGGAGAAAGTTGTTTGGTGTGAGGGTGCAAAGCCCTGGCCCAGGCTGCCCAGAGAGCTTGTGGAGTCTCCTTGTGTGGAGAGATTCCCAAGGCACCTGGAGGTGATGCTGGGCAAGCTGCTGGGGGTGAGCCTGCTGGAGCAGGGGGGTTGGATTCCCAGAGGTCCCTTCCAACCCCATCCATGCTGGGATGCTGGGATTCTGTGTCTGGGTCCTGTCCTGGTTCCTGTGCTGTAGAGGCAGCTGCAGAGGCTGGAACAGACAGTGGGATTCTGCTGGGATTACTGGGCAGCCCAGCTCCCATGGATCTGATGCTTATGCTGCTGCTGAGGAGCTTTCATCTGCTCCTGATTGGGAATGCAGATGTGCCTATTGCTTGAGCCTGTGCAATATTAAGATCATTTCAAATCTGCCTGCAGTAGCAAGATCAGCAATCAGCATCCTGGGTTTTGAGCATTGCAAATGAGATGAAAGCAGGTTTATATAACTGTTGTAGTGACAGCATGGCAGAGGGAAGTGGGGTTAGTTAGTCAGTCTGGAGAAGAGGAGGCTCAGGGGAGACCTTAGCTCTCTCTACAACTCCCTGAGAGAAGATTGTAGCAGGCTGGGAGTCGGTCTCTTCTCCAGGGTGACCAGGGAGAGGACAAGAGGAAATGGCCTCAAGTTGCACCAGGGGAGGTTTAGATTGGATATAAGGAGGAATTTCTTCCCTGCAAGGGTTGTTAAGTGTGGTCCCAGGCTGCCCAGGGAGGTGCTGGAGTCACCATCCCTGGAGGGGTTTCAGAAACATTTAGCTGCTCTCCTTAGGGCCATGGGTTAGTGGTATGGGAGTGCTAGGGATGGTTGGACTTGATGAGCTTAGACGTCTCTGCCAACCTTTGTGATTCTGTGGGGGCTGGTTTTATTTTTAATAAGCCCACTGAGGTCAATATGAAGCAGTAGTGCAGGGAAAGCTGACTCCACATGGCTGCAGGTACCAAATAACAGCATGTGCATCAAATAATCACATCTTAAGTGATTAAGGTGAAACTAACATTACTGGAAATAGACAAACTTACATTGTATATTTACTGGAAATAGACAAGACTAGATAAAGGGATAAGCTGGGTGTGGGGTACAACACAAAAGAAACTGAACAAAAGAAACTGAACAGAGACAAAGAAAACTAAACAGAAGCATCGAAACAGGGTGGAGAGGACTGAGAGGAAGATCGCCTGGACCTGATCTCCAANGCTTCTGGTTATATTTTCTTAATTCATATGTGCTCATAGTAGAGCAGCAAGGAATACTGGATTTCAGCATCATGCACATTTTTGTCTGGCCTCTTGATTAGACTGTGTCTGACCACCCTTTATAGAAATCAGCCAAGAGGAGATGTTTTTTTTGTGCCTTCACCTCCCACCCAGAGGGGAATGTTCTAATGGCTGTGGCAAATTGATTAAATTAGGTTTTGATTGCTACAGCCTTCCAACGTTCAGAGTATTTCCCAATGCTTCCTGCTGCAGAAGCTAACTTGCTTCAGGCATTTGTCCCCCATCTGGGAATGTGCCAAACTCTTCTCTGCTAACAGAGCTCTTCAAAGCACTAACAGTGCTTACCAGACAGCCTTGTGAGCTAGCATTTCTAGCTGGATTCTGCAGCTTTTGCTTGCCTGGGAACTCAGGGCTGGGCTTCTCTCCATCCATCCCAAAAGCAGAGGGAATTGCCACCTCCAAAAGAGATGCTATGCTGTCAGCCACAGTCATACACATGAGTCACTCTGGCCTGAAAAGCCTAAATGCAGAACTGTGTTCTCAAAAATTAAACTAGCTGTGATTGGATTTTTTGAAAGCTTCTTGTCTCTCTCTCTATGTTGAGATCACATACTTCTCAATGCAGCCATATGATGCTCTGTGTAGAATTCATGTGTACGAGGGCAAGGACACAAAGAGCCCTTGAAATCATGGACTCACAGACTGTTAGGGTTGGAAGGGACATCTGGAGATCATCTAGCCCAACCCCCCTGCCAGAGCAGCAGAACCTAGAGCAGCTTGCACAGGATGTGTCCAGTTGGCTTGGGAATCTCTCCAGAGATGGAGACTCCAGCACCTCCCTGGGCAGCCTGGGCCAGTGCTCCACCAGCCTCAAAGCAAAGAAGTTCCTCCTCCTGTTGAGCTGGAACTTGCTGGCTGCTAGTTTGTGCCCATTGCCTCTAGTGCTGTCAAAAGATCCTTTCCAGCCCAAAGCATTCTGCATTCCATGATTCTATGACATGAAGCACTTTTGTCAACATCACACACATTCAAAACAGCATCATCTGAACAAAAACACCTGTTGTTTTTCTGAATATTAGCACAGTAATCCAGAACCAATTTATTTTCCATTAAACATCATTTTTATACGTGTTCCAGCAGTCTGAAAGGGTTTGAGGTTGGCCATTGCAAGGCTGAACATGAACTCCTGGTGTTGTGATATATGCAGAAAGCAAACAC